>JAUTBV010007684.1:0-22629 GCA_032361325.1 Lepetodrilus fucensis | reverse complement strand
GAGGTCAATCGTTGAAACAGTCATGTGACCGCCATTCAAAGCTGTCTAACTTTTGTCGCATGAAAGTCCTGCATTTGAGTGGCACATCGCTAATTACATTTAATTACATTTAATCGACGTTTTATCACACGTACCATACTTTCAGTATTTGTTATATCTACACAGTGTCGCTTGGGTAGTACAAATTGTTTAGACAATTGTCTACTAGCCAGCTTAATCTTTCGTGTTAAAACAACATAGAAATTATAATCTTATTGGGCACATGCTACTTTGAAGTTCTTAATTAATTATGTGATAAATGGGTGCACTGAAAGATCCAAAAGATCTAAAAATAGCTCGACACGAGATTCCGTGTTACTTTGGTTCGCTATTAATTGTCCAATGACCAACGCCCACTGTTAATTGATGTATGAAATGAAATACAATATTATTGTTATACAGATTTATCCCGATGTCAGTGCACGGCGAGAGATACGAACTTTACTCGTCTATTGTCCGCACAAAAACCTTGGATGCGATGTCACTGTGCAATGGAGAGATTTAAACGTAAGCTGCTTTCCAAGTGACCAATATTTTCATGAAAACAAATTGTTAAACTGCAAATCGTTAAACCTTTCAGAGAATCCTTTCCCTGCAGATTTTAGAAGGACCTTATATATGGCGAGGGTTTTACTCCTCGCCATGCCTCGAGCATCTTTTCACCCAGGTTCCTGGGCACCTCATATTATCATTTTTAAAAGAAATTGGTTTATATCACAAATGTTAATAATATCTCATCATTTCAACTATTGTATTCATAATATTTATTCAAATTCAGCATGCTGTCTTCAAAATATCTTTTTAACCATTCATATAGCTTTTTACACACCATGTGCAATATATTGGCTGGTTCATCATCAACATTATTCACTTTTAAACTTCTTAGTTTTTAACACACATATAGTAACATAATTAATTGCTTTATCGTCGTAAATGGGTGAAAGTTTGTCAGAGGAAGTCACCACCAAGCTGCTAGTGCTGTGGACACACATTACTTAGACACATTCATATGTCCTGCAAGTTATTCCTTATATGTTCTGCAAATTCTTTATTACAGGTCCTGCAAGTTTGCATGGGACACCATCATGCCACAGCACGATAAATTGGTGCGCTCTATCATTGATACCTACAACATGCTACCTAGCCACCCTGACAGTGTTTTTTTATGCTACCTATAGTCACCATACCAGTATTTTGGTATTGATGCCACAGTCAAATCTCTGTTGGATTAGGCACAGGCACAGGTCTTTAGGGCATCTCTGATGTTGCGTGTGCATTTTCATACAGTCTTTAACCATACCAAGTTCCAAATGTCAGCACTATACATCTTGTTCGACATAGTTGCAATATACACACAATTTGAGCCCTGATGATGAGCACGTACAAGTTGTGCATTGCGCGTACACGTGGTAATCATGTGACATTGGGGGGATACATGAACTAGCCCTAGCCCTATCCCTAGCAACTGTTGAGCTGTATAGATTCCAGTACACCTGGACTTGAATAGAAAGTAAAAATAAAAAAATAAAATGAAACTGTTTACCATTATCAACGACAATTTAGGCCATGGTTATTTGATTCCCTGGTTTATGGATCCGCCAAGCTGATTTTTTTCACTTTGGAAAATAAAAATAATTATGTTAATTGTATTCCACCGACAATGGACAGGTGTGTTGAAAATAATAATAAATTGTTGTATAAACCACTATTAAACATAAACAAAGACAGGCAGCCAATGGTGGACACAAAGTTGAAGACAATTTGATGGTACTGGTAAATATGAAAAATAAAAGTCTACTTTATAACAATTACTGCTATTGACAAGCATTCAAATCTGAACAACTTATGTGTACTGGCCTCGAGATTTACGAAACTCAGACTCAAAATTTACACGATGTTTTATGAAATTGTACTCAGAATATTTTCGTAATCTCTGGGCTTGGTGTTTATAACAATTATTGACAATTGTATTGATCGGTTACATTTATTTTCTGTCAACTGACCATTCATAATCTGAAATCATTTTAATATTGTATCCGAATGACTAGCAAAAATATCAAAAGTATTTTTATTAATATTTTTGACTACCCAAGCCAATATGGTCACAGAAAAATCTGTAAACCATGGAAGCAAATACCTATCGTCTTATGACTAATTATTTATGACTGCCTTTAAATCAATGGATACTGCTTTGCTCATTTTAATGTCCATACTCAGCTGGGACTATAAAAAGAATTACAGTTGTAGTTACCAACTAACATATTTCTTCGAATTAAAATAAGGGTCACAAGACTCGATCAATATCAAACAAACACATACATATCGGTTTACAATCACCTGATTGAACTGATAGGGCAAGTGTAGAAATGGATCATAAGTATGCGCTATAAAAAGTCAAAAGTAATTCATGTAGATAAAGTATTCACCTAGCAACTATGTACACAGGGTCTCTGATTGTAATGATGAACACAAACGTAACCATTATAATATTACAAAAGTCTATGATTAACGCATTCTTCAAAGGCTCTTAACGTTAACCCATAGCCTACAGGATGTAATTGATGTGCGTGGAATGTTCTAACAATAGAACTATGCCGACTGTAATTAAACAAAATATACCTGATATCGCACATCATTTGGCAAATCGTTAAAAGTACATATCGAGTTTCAATTCAATACAAAAAGTAATATGCATATGAAAGATAATGATCAAACTAGTTAGACTAATTTCATATACTACACAACAGTAATAATTATTATTATTTACATTTTGTAATTAACAGAAATAAATATAAAAAAGTATTATTATTTAAAATGTGTAATTAACAGAAATAAAAGATAAAGTAGTAACTGTAGTAAGCGAATTCTCCTAAGATTTCCACAACATATATATTAGGTCAAAGATCTTTCATCGTCTATATCTTTCTGGCCAGACACATCTAACTTGAATGTAAAGTGTAGGTAATTAGTTGTACACCTGCTAGGACATAGCTACATAGTAAGTTGTTTGCCAAACAGTATTCAGGTGTGCCCTAACAATAGCCCACTGCGGATGCTGTTATTTGATTAACCTTTTATAGGCTATATGATATCTATCTTTGTGGGTCAACCCACACAGCCAATCTAATGAGCAGACGCGATTGGCAGCCATTTTGATTTCCATGATTCATATACATACACATATGACACCTTGAGAAACTCTAGAGCATCAGGCTTATACAGTGGGTGGTAGGGCAGTTTCTTTAATTGCTCCAATGCAGAACATCTCAGAAAAACCTTATCAGCCGTCTGGGAGTAAAAGTGCAAAAGTATTTTAGGAGTCATAATTATTCATATTCCTCCTGATTATATAATTCATAAATCACAAGTGATATCCATATAAACATCAGCACAATAATATTTAATTACTCATAAATTCAAGATTACTTAAGCCTTTCCTTTGATATGCAGAAACCCATAAAATACGTAAGGAAGAGCTCTTTCACGCATAAATGAAAATGCATCTCGTCGGAAGCCTTTTCCCTGTAATCCATGCACAGTCGCACTGCGACCTACACTAAAGTATGTAAGTAGTTGTAACACCATCATCTTGCCCTCATCTGCAGGTGATACGGCCTCGTATTTCACGTGCACATCAAGTCAAAAAGTCAACCTAAATCAGTTATAAACCCTGTATGATATAGCATTTATTACAAGTGCATATCATGTGAAGTAGATTGGCTCCGACGGGTTTGATAGCGAGCCAGAGGGAGGTAAAGCTATTAGAAAGTATGAAACTCGTGTAAATCAAATGTGGGGTGTTCTATTCCGAGAGGGTGGGTGGGAAGATGTGAAAGATAACTGTGTTTTTATTCCGCAAGGTGAATTGACCTACAATGGCGGGTTACTATCTGATACATAGGAAGTGGCGGGCTTCCTCCTTGCAAGAAAGCTGATTGAGCTGACAATAGCATGCCTCCGCTAACGAGATGAGCTAATTAACCGGTGCCATGTCAACCTGTGACGCAAGTCATCGCTGCCCTACGTTTGAACAGCCAGACCTCCCGATTACTGCGCTCGTAGAGGCAGCACAGGTTATCATAATAATGTTGTGCATCTCGTTTCGCACTGCGCCAAGCTACCGCAAAGAAATTGTCGCAATTTATGAAATATGGTGCAAGCAGACGTATGCCAACAAAAAAATATGAGAACAAAAAATAAAGAAAATAAATCCGGGGGAACCAGCAGGCGAAAGGTTGTGAACAGTTCCAACCCTTTCACGGCAGTTCCTTCTAAAACTCCACCTTCACTTTGTAGCCAGGTCAACGTTTTGCAAAGGCTCATTATCTTTTAAGAGCTACATCACTGCAGCAATTGATTGGAGCTCAGTTGAACAGAAGCATAGAAATTTGGCAGACATGATCAATTATGCAATGGGTGGCCAATGCAAGCTTGTCTAGATTAATCTGGTAGAAAGAACTCATGAAGGATGCCCTCTGACCCTTGTATCATGACACCTCACACATACACACCGATCCGCATCCACCAATGGCAATATTTCTATGTACGCTTTGCAGTCCAGCTAACACAGGTCCTACCTCCATAACAGTTATTTCCTTTTGTCATTCGGCATATCTAATGCCCAAAACGTACCCCCGTCCTCCGACAATATTATTGCCTTCTGAGCATGAACATAACAGACGCATCAACAATACGCGGCATGATTGTGTATTAAAATAATTTCGAATTGCCTGCGAATTTCCTAGCAACACCAAACTACATTTCCCGTCTGTCAAGGAATTTATAATGTGCAATATTTAAAGCAGCTCGTCTAATGGTTTATCACTGCTTGTTATGAATCCTTTTAATGCAATTTATTTTTGAAGGGGGTTGGGGGGTTTGGTACTATTTAGACGCATTGTATCAAAACGTAATCACGCTGACATTCGCCATTGCAGGTGGCTGGCGGCACTGGCACGTAAATTCTGCGAAACGCAATTTTGACAAGACTGAACGTAGAATTAGATCAGCATTACAGCGATAGAAATGGCTTCATTACTGAAGATTAAGGACAGGGAGTCGAGATTAAAGTGCCTGTTCCACCCTTGACCTCCCCACTTTGTTTTTGACCAATCAAACGAGACCAACAGAGGGCGCCAAAGGGATTATGATAAACAGGCTTTAAGGCGAAGACAATAACGCTATGTGGGGTGTACACAACAACCAATTAGTGGTTTAGTTACCAAGGCAGGCTTAATAAATAAATAGCCTCCAATGGTTCTTACGAAAGCTCTTGTGATCACAATGCTAAATAAATGAATGCTTCCAATTATGCAAGAAACATAATTTGGTTAAAGACATTTGCATGCAAAGTAATTAACACGTGTGTTGTGTACGACGACTTTGTTCAGGTAGAAGAATGCCTGGCATGTACCTGAATAGAACATTAATTACAGGTGTGTCACGTTGCAAGATTAAAACAATTACAAGATTGTTTGCTCATCGCGATAACCACTGCCGCTGGGCTTCCTTAAGTTGTTGTTGACCTACATTTAGACGAGGAATTGCACCCGAATTGCCTCATGATTTAAGAAATTAGATCAGATAAGAAGGGGCGAATTATACAACTCGTAAATCAATATAGGAACACAAAGAATCCCTTGTCATGTACATTTCAACCCCCCTGTCTTAATACATGAAGATAGTGTATGGGTCAACTTAAGAACACCTTCCCATGTTCAGGTTCTGCTTATTAGTGTTGGCAAACTTGTTCATCACAATGTGGCAAATTCATGCTTATTTTAATTAAAATTAAATTCTATTTTTTATTTTTAGTTAAAAGGCACACAATCACGGTCTGTTGATATATTTATTTTATTTTATTTAAAAGGCACACAATCACGGTCTGTTGATATATTTTTTATTTTTTATTTAAAAGGCACACAATCACGGTCTGTTGATATATTTTTTATTTTATTTAAAAGGCACACAATCACGGTCTGTTGATATTTTTCATGGTCAAACTTATTTTCATGCTGCCCAACATACTTTTGTAGACAGTTCAAATGTACATACCATTACGTTAAGGTAAAAATATGTTTGATTATGAGATATGTCAATAAACTGTGATTGTGTGACCTCTTTTCCAATTAATACTTATCATAAATTATATCGTGGTCATCTGAGGCAAGCTAACAGTAACATTACATGGACTTTCGATATGTGCATAAAAATACACCCATGGTTATACAGTTATGTAGACTTTGTAGAAATGATGTGTACTTCTCAGGCAAAATAACCCACCCATGGTTATACAGTTATGTAGACTTTGTAGAAATGATGTGTACTTCTCAGGCAAAATAACACACCCATGGTTATACAGTTATGTAGACTTTGTAGAAATGATGTGTACTTCTCAGGCAAAATAACACATCCATGGTTATACAGTTATGTACACTTTGTAGAAATGATGTGTACTTCTCAGGCAAAATAACACATCCATGGTTATGGCAAATGTACAGTGAGGCACAGAATATTATTTTAGTTTCCACGAATAGCATAAATTACTATTTAACAAATAATTCAATGTTCACATTCAATATTTTATCTAGACATTAAGTGGCTGATCTTGTTACTACACATGTTTCAATTGTTTCGTCAGTCCTTTCAACTTAAAGAAGCTATTTGGCATTACATAGATCCTGTTGACAACAGTTTATGAAACAGATATATCCTAATTTACTATTTTCTTTTTTCTTTCTACGATTTAACTGAAGTAGACTGTACTCCCTCAAAGAAACAAAACGGTACAAATCAAATCCAATTCTTTTCATTTGCCACTAAAATAACCTCTTTAAGAGAAACGTTTTAATTAAATAGATCCCAGTAAGTCTAAACTTGTTTGCGACAAATAGAGTTTGACAAGTAAAAGATTAAGTCGGGGTCATTAACTTAAAGTATAGCGAGATCAAAGTCAATATGAAGCAACACTGTATCGCACCTGGCTGTCTTATCACCTGAAGGAGATATATGGATCAGAATTACCTGTGAGAAATGAGAGATGACGAAAACCTGCCTCATTACAGCATAGCACAATGCAGACACAGACAAAGGGAAAGATATAACCACGCATTATCTGAACACTTATATCTCAAGTAATTATATGGCACCCGGTTTCAATCTGCCAGTAAATATTCAATATAACGCAGCCTCCAGTTGAATTGGAGTTAATAATCTGTGGATATTTTTAAATAACTATTGTTTCTCGAAGCTCTCTTAGCCGCTAAGGGTCCATAGTACTCTCTTAGCAATGCATTAGCTATCGGCAAATATTAGTGGCTAATAGAGCTTCAAGAAAGGATACCCAGGTTATCAGAGCTATTGGGTATACAGGCTATGCAGAGAATCACAAGATATGCCAGAATATCACTAAATTTAATTACCAGTATATGATAACATTCCAATTTGATCTAATTTGTTCATTATCAGCAAAATGCCAGCTATTCAAATGCAAACATAATAAATAGGAATTAATCAAAAGTGTGAATTCAAGATGGCCGCCTTTGTAAGTGCTACATACCTGTGCCAAATTTTGTTATGCAAGTCCTAATTCAGTTCCTGATGACTATATATAGGAGCAATGTGAACAATCAAATACAACAGGTGCATTCTTCTCTTGCCCCAGTCGTACATCTTGCACACCATTCCCCTGTTCTTGTCAACAACCCCACAACCCAACCCAAAACCCTCATCACCCCTCCCCCAGTCCCTCTACACCCTAACTTCCTACCCATTGTCACGACCCAGCCATTACCCCAACTTAATGAAGAGGAAACCTGCATTGAAAGGCCGAAGAAAGAACAAGTACATAAGAGCTGGGAGACAAACAAAGCCTCATTTGACGAGTCGCGATCATTTATTCCTTTTCCAATCAGTCAGCTATTGACCTTCGTGGTAACCCTTGACCCCTGACACCTCCCTTGGTTTCGAGCTTGTCGAAACTGCCGCTAATCAACCAGGTAAATATTACCCCATACCTGGGACATAAAACAATCAACAGGTGGGAGAGGGAGAGGGTGAGAGGGGGAGGGGTTGGGGGGAGAGAGATAGGGCGCTAGGCGACAGGCGAGATACACCCAGTGCAGGGAGTCATCTGCTCTCTTCACCTCACCTGGACTAAAACTGATTGATTGCTGTACATGACCCAAGACAGTAATGGATGAAGGAAGATCTCAGCTTTAATTACATACCGTTGTCACCTTTCAAGTACAAGTCATATAAGTATATAGGGACATTGTAGGGAAATTCCTGCTCTTTCAAATGAGTGGTCACACATTGGGATTTAATACAATGGGCTTGTCATTTTTCGGGTATAATTAACCATAGAATGCAGAGATACTGGTACTGCCTTTCTAATGAATGGTCACATGTGTACAGGGTTAACTTGTAACCATGTTTCAATCCTGGAATGTTTTGAGTCATTTAACTTAAGGCAGACATTTCTGCTTTGTTTGAACGCATGTATACATTTAACGTATGTATCGCATGACAAGCTATTCTAAACTATTCATTTTAGGAACAACATGGTTTCAATGAAACGAAACTGATGACATCATGTATTATTAAAACAAAAATGGCTGATAGGTATTGTGAACGCTTGTTCTAACTTACACAAAAGCTACTCCATTAAGCCATTATAGCAGTTCCTATGGTCATCCATAATCATGAATGCCATCATTATATGACCTACTCTCAAACACCTTTCAGGAATAAATAATTAATATTGACAAGGATAACAACCAGTGGAGCCAATTAACACCAAATAAACCTTTAAATATTTAAATGAAAAGTAGAAATTAAGCTTTCATGTGGCTTATCTGAACACGTTTCAACTTGTGAGTATGTCGCACAAATAATTTACAGAAATGAAGTATCGTTATACTGTTATGCATATGAATGGATATAGACATACACGCACAAGTCTAGGTTATAATCAAGCAGACAATTTCGAAATCTTGAAACAGTGTGAACTTTGAACCTTACAAGAGGAACTTCAATTTATAAAAGTGAGTCATGATTTATTTAGAAAGCAAATGCAGATTTTATCACTGGGCAACCACAGGGGGGTGTTTTGCCCTGTACAGAGGTGATAAAACGTATAAAGGTTTCACTTGATCCTGGCCTAATAACATCAATGTAATTACAACTTTCCCCATGATGAGAATTTATGGCGTTTTAAAGGTACACTACCCCAACAGGGGGCGCCAGCTATGGGCTGGACAGGCACGAGGGGTGGCGGTGATGTAACGCGTATCCACAACTACCTTAATTGTACGTGTCCACCGTGAAACTGACCACGATGAATACAGCGCACTGTTACGTCCTTACATAACAGCAGACCAGTGGCTTTGATTTACTTCTTCTTTCAACCTCCCAATCAGCACCACACATAGGACGGGACATCAAACAAGCACAGTAAGCATTGTGCATCCTTCTCAGCACGTCCTATGTCTAAACAATTAGTGGACGATCTCTGTGATTAGCCACGCATTAGGAAGGTCTTAATATTTTCTATTATTATTACACATTTGGATTAGACATGAAGGTAGATTTCTGTCATTAACTTACGTAATGGATTGAATTGTCATTAAGAGACATAGGCGAAAATGTCAGAATCGTAGTTTATCCATTAAGACCAACTTAAAACCTATAGAAATACAATCTCTAAACTGACTACCGTATCACACCGATGATGTGGGGGAAAGTTGCTCAAATTTCATGTATATATGAGATTCATATATGCTAGTTATAACATAAGGGGCAGGTTGTAGTAATGGTAGAACATTGGACTTCAGAGGGGCAGGTTGTAGTAATGGTACAACATTGGACTTCAGAGCCAGAAGTCCCAGATGTGACCGTATCAATGTTCGTTAAAGTTAACTTTCTGACACGATCATGATAGGATGGCCAATGCAGTTAGCATGCATCCTTGGTCTGTCAGTACCAGCCGCTGTTCGCAGGTTTACTGGAACATTGACCGCTTTATGCATGTTATTGATTTCATCCTGCAATAAAATGACAAGCTGTGATATAAGTGAAAGAAATTATTTATATATTTATTTATCAATTTAGATATTTAAAAAAAAAAAGTAATGAAACAAATAACAATGTTAAATAACCTCTAGAAATTTAAAAGCATAATAATAGCAATTCTTTCTTAACGGACTCCATACATAAATGTAACTTCAATAGTGACCACTGACAACAGTACATAGCTCAAGCAAAAGGTTACTGGCGGAGATAAATGCGTCTTTATGACAAAGTCATATTCTCTCATGATAGTCGCGGTGACCTATGACACTGATTAATAGCCAGTTTTTGATTTATGTCTGGTCATGTAGCGACCTTCTTTTCAAAATGATTTCTTAGAATTATAAATAGCTGATGGACCAGCAGCCCTATCCAAAAACATATATTTATCCTGAAAATTTGAAGTTCGTTTTCTGGTGAAAATAACTAGTCTGGGCGCATGATCCTTTCAAAGGAAATGAGAAAATAATCTTTAACAAGGATTCTCTCAAGTGGAAGCCTGGTACCGGGGGAACAATGAGTAGACTTTACATCGTTTCCAAATTAGTGTCACCATAATCACAATAGGCCAGGCAGTAGCAGATTAAGATGGAAGATTAAAATCTCATGTTGAAAAGGCGAGAGAGACAAAGTCCGCAGAAATAATTACAGACGGGTAGCCATGCTAACAAAGATACAGGGCATTCCCCTACACATCACCAGGGGCACTGATCCTATCATCAACACCCCTGTAATCGGGCCAGTCAAAGGGATGGTCACTGGAGGAACAAGGTAAAACTGATCAGGCCATTGTTTTGGCAAGGGGTGTACAGGTATGCCAATCAGAGCCTGCCCTGAGGTGTAAATCTGATCAAGGGGAAATCGGATGGCTCTGGTCATCTCGTTAAACAAAGGCTTTTGTCCATGTGTGACAAACAAGGGTCAGCTGACGGTGTTGTCAACACACCTGTGTGACCGACCATGTCTAGCGTGCAGTCGACTCGTAACTGTACATCACGTCCAAACATTATCTGTTACAAGTTGAAGTAACCAGGGTCAAGACCAGTGTGGCAGAAATCAAAGACATTAAAACAACATTATATTGACACTAGACACTGTATCATTGACATTATTTTTGTTAATATAAGACGAGAATAAATAAACTTGCTAATATAACCTGTTAATATACCAATTTTATTGTCTTTGTATCAATTTACTGTTAAAATTCAATATTTGCTAAATAATATTTATTAATAAAGTACATTGTAATGTCATTTTTAATCCTAAAAAACACAATGTCAAATCCATTAATTAAATTTTTAATCCTAAATAAATCCGGTTTTAAATTCATTAATTAAAAAAAAAACATGACCCAAGTATAACCCTACAAATAGACGAACATTCTCTTCAGAATTAATCCTTAGTACCTTCATAACCAAATCTACCTCACCAAATCCTCTTATCTCATCAACATGAAAACGGGACAAAATTACAACACAATTCCCATTAAAAGCAATCTAGAGATGTCAAACGAGTGAAGAGAATGAACTGCACTGGCTGTTCACCCCCCCCCCCCCCTCCCCACCTCCTAAAAAAGCCACCCAGTCAATAAAATGCCAGAGGAAATCTAAAACGTAACATTTACAAGAGACTGATCCCCCTTAGCAATGGAGGAAGATACAGACAGAAGGAGCGAGAACATGGCCAGATCCGATAATTACACACAACACATTCAACTTCAAACACGTTACGCACTTTGCCAGGGGAAAAGAAGCGAATTGGAATTACCCATACAATTCATATCGCTGGAAACAATGACACAAACACAAGCTTGAATAGATTACAAGGCGCAGGAATATTTGCTATGTAATTAAAGGGCGAAACGCAACCTTACAATAGACTAATGCCAGATTAACGACGCGACGAGAAATAGTTCTCAAGTGTTGACTTTTCATCGAGGACTATTTCAATCAGCGGGTGTATTCATTAAACTGCTCCTGTGATAATCTTTCTAAGTCATTACGATCTCTTACTGCGTAAATGATTTTCTATTTTATCCGTGAAAGAAGTCGAAATTTCGACAAATTAATTCTCTTGTACCGACGACGTTTGGATCGACGCCAGATATAATCTCAGTGACATCAAGTGACATAAAATTTGAATATTTTTTTCAGTAGCTAAACAGGAAAACAAATCACGCAATGCTCGTTTAAAGCCTTATCAATCCCTTTTCTTAAACTATCCTAAATAACGTTCATCCCAAGACCTGACTCATCATAATAATAATGGCAACACTGCAACGTGACACGGCCAAACTGACCACACAACATTTAACACCACATACAAGTGTCAGCTTATAATACTTTTGTGCAACGGGCTCCTAACAAAAATATGCGACATTGAACATAGGGACTGAAATACAAATAATAAATAAAAAGCCTGTAAAGGTGTTTTGCGAGTTATTTGATATTACTGGAGAGCATATTGTATTGGTTGTAATCAGGATGCACATCTGGTTGTCTCCATTCACATATTATTTTACAGAAATCATAATATCAATGAACAGGTATACAGGATTACACAATGTATCGAACTATTCCAATATTTAAATACATCTGATATCTACGATTCATTGCTGCCTCAACAACAGGATCATGTTCTTGATAAACTTTAATTAACAATACGTCCATTTCATGATGTGGGTGATCAGAGCTATTTTTAGATGATAAATTGCTCATAAATAAGAAACGATTGCCACTTGGTGAAACTTAGATTTAATTCCCTTTTCATGCGATTTCAAATGTATTAGTGGACTAAATTATTGTCACAATCTCATGCCACCAAGTTGGATCCTATATGTATAATGATATACATAATGATTTGTCCAATGTTGTTAAACTAGTTGATCAGAATATATACTAGTAATTATTTTTCCTTATTTTTGAAAATGTTCTTAAGAAAGACCTTTGTAATGTAAAAACATTACAAAAGTTTTAAATATATATATTTTTTTAAATAATACATTTAATTGATTTGTCAATAAAGCCAACATGCACAGCCATATTTGAAATTAAATGTCTGAACAATCTGACAAATCTTTGACCTCATCAATATGGGTGGACATTTTCAGCTGCATTGACTGTATGAACATTACAGAAGAGTTGGCATTTATGAATGACTGTGATGGACAGCCAGTCAGCTCACTGGTGTTTCAAACCACGTGAACAACGGTTATTGATGACATCACATTATTCACAAAGACGTCAAATCCTTATTTCTGTTACATCATATCTATACATTGCATTCAGGCGTGACAATTGGACTCACGTCCATTGCTTCATGCTGAACGTTGTCATCAATATACCAAACTGAATTGATGTGTGCACATATATCCAACATACTACATACACTAATACAAAGCTATGCATTAATCCTCCCACACTGATAAGTGAACATCAGTGGTAGAGTGTAAAATACAACGATAATTACCCATGATAATGATAATATTAATTTAATATTAAATTTAAAAACTCGAAAAAATAATTTATACCAATGTAACTAAACATATTCCTCAATAAATTGACATTAATGACAGATTAACGATATTTTACTGTTTAAAATATTAATTCCAATAAAGAAGAAAAACAATACTGTGTACAGGTGTATATATGAAATGGAGGCCATTATGTAAAATCGTTATCGGGAGTAAGATAGCCATTACGGCATAACGTCAGGTTAGACAACTCTGGCGGTGGTAAACACAATAGAAAGACATTGATAACATTATAGTGGGCTGCAATACTTAAAGCCCACCATTGTCTCCTCCCACTTACCCACCTAGATTTCCCTCCCCCCCTCCGCTGCCTTACATCGAGGACCTCTCCTCTTGCCCTCGGTATAGCGCGCCTCTCAGATTATTACAGTCAAAAGTATCGATGGTCATAAGACTGGTGTAATGTCCACTGTATGTTTTAACAACACAGCGCAGGCCTGTTCAGCTGCCGGGGGTCACTACTGTCCTGCCTAAGAGAGGACTAGACTGGGCAAGCCAACCACGCGTGACACGATCACAACACCCGACAACAACGGATAAAAACAATGGGCTAATTACCTGCGTGTACAAACAGTAGTCCAGTATCGCCACTCTAGCTCATCCTGGTCAATAACGAGTGTGACAGTCGCTGCTTCCAAACAGAGGTGGAAATTACGGGGCCTTGTGCGACAAATGTTCGATTTCCTCGGCCTGTCACCTACCCTACGACTCTTTGTCTAAGCTCCGGGTCATCGCAGCTCTCCACGTCACAAATGAACATAACACAGGTTTTAATGAGGAAACTTGCATACCTCCACTCCAAGTCTTTTTTTCACTGGCTGATAAGCTGTCGGGGACTTGACCTACTTGGGGGGTTTCACTGATCTGTTTATCAGACTTATTACATGGTTCCTACAGTATTAATGTTCCACCTCTCTCCGACTCACACACACACATACACACACACTCTCCTTCTCTCCCCTCGTTATGTCAGGTGAACGCACGGAAGTTCTACCTGTCGCCAGGCCAGTGTTAATACTCTCCTCGCTAAATCAAATGTCTTGATGTACTCCTCCTGCTCGGGTCTAACACAACAAATTGATCAGCGCGAGATTCCTCCCTCTCAGCTGATCCCTGTCGGCCAAATCTTCATTCCATCACCCGTCGACGTCACCCCCCTCCCGGATAGATAAAACTTAAAACTGGGAGAGAAAACGGTGCCAGCTTATTCTTTTTTCCCCCCTCGATCCTTCGTTTTTTCCCCCTCCTTCTTTTCTTCTTCTCAGAGAAACGGCTAACCTTTCATCCCGACTAACGAAATGATTAATTACAGCAGGTAAGAAGCCAGGCAGAAGATAAAGCCCATAATGCCAGGGACTAAGATAAACCAATGCTATTCATATAACAAACAATACAGGATAATTACAACCAACCAGCGGGCCTTGATTATCCCAGAGTAAACACCCTCGGATTACCTGGGGCCGGCTTAATGAGGGAGAATTTCCTTACTTATTACACCAGCCCGACTTAATGAGATATTTATCACATTTGTTTCATAGAAGTCTCGCTTGTTCAATGACATGCAAATAACCCGACCCGTTCATGCTTAACAGGCCCTGCGACAATGGCCGCTTTTAGAAATGAATTTGCTAA
Organism: Lepetodrilus fucensis; assembly: GCA_032361325.1. Lineage (NCBI taxonomy): Eukaryota > Metazoa > Mollusca > Gastropoda > Lepetellida > Lepetodrilidae > Lepetodrilus > Lepetodrilus fucensis. The sequence goes on along the minus strand of JAUTBV010007684.1, from coordinate 7,358 downwards.
GGCGTGTTTTATGTCCATCGGCAATTGAAGAACGTTAAACAAGAATGACTATCACCGCTGTCTAAAGACAAATGCAGGAAAAGTAGAATCGAGATGAGCTTATGTCGAGCGTTTAATTGAATCACGAGCAGCTCTACTGTTATGCATGGTCACTGACATTTCAGCGTTTCCTGTAATTAACCGTTTTAATTAAAACTTCCTGTGGACATGATCAGTATTTAGTTCTGAAATTATCGCATTATCAAGAATTTCTGGCCTTTTCCCAAACGAACACTTTAATTTCCCCAACTCTAAACACAGCCTCAAAATGACACTGGAATGTTACGTCTACATAATACATTAATATGCATATATATTTTTTTAATGCTATTTTGAAAATATTTTCTATTACCGGTAATATCTTTTGGGCCTTTTCCCAAATTATCACTTCCTAAATCTAAACATTTAAGTCTACATATCAATATATAGAATTATGGAAGAAAAACTATAATTTAAAATTAATAAAATGTATCTATTAATTATGATTATTATTATCATAAACATTGATATAGTGCAAATCGAGGGGTTAGAGCCAGAATGCATTATCTCGCAACAGTGTGAAAATGGGTTTTTAAGGCATATCACCCATGTGCAAACTCTTGACAACAAACATATTATGTCAATAAGATAATTTTTATATACTTTTAAAGATATTCAATAAAACAAAAGTCAGTGTTTCTATTTTTAAGTTGCTTTCCAAACTTTCAAATGTGATTTACTCAGGATAGGGTAAAGTGGAGATAAGGTGTTCTGGTTCTAACCCCTTGAAATATCCAGAATAACTTCTCAAATGCGCTTATTGGGAAATGGGAGAACGAGCATCATCAATGAATTATGAAATTCCAAAAAGAAGTACTTTTAACTTTTTTTTCTTGAAAGTGCAAAGTTTGTTTATTTCACGGATGTTTCGTGTGAGATTGTCATTAGTTGGATTGAATCAGTATTAATTAACACAAATTTCATAAACCTTTAGGTTCAGGTCCTGTTTTAAACTAAAATAAATACTTTACCAATGAGTCCTATTTTTCAAAAGTGTTACAGTGCTTGAGGTATATAACCAATCTAATTAAGATGGTATCTTCAATACCGACACCGCTCATGCCTGTGTATGGCGTAATATGACTAACCAACCGCCCTGGGTTCCTTACTACGTCATACTTTCCAAAGTCGCCGCTAACTTACAATTATTTCCTTTCTTTTTAACGCTGCTAAAAAAAAATACATAGACCTGAAAGATTGCACAATTGCGGATTATTTTTCTCACCGCCGATTGTGATTAAGTGCACGTTCAGACAGCCAGACTTTTATACGTTCCAAACCAACATATGGCCATAAAAGCATTCATAAACTTTGAGTGCTTTTAATTTTTTGGAGGTTTCATATTTCCCCTTTTGAATTCTTAAAGACTATGGATACGTACATAGATGGTGAGGGAGTCTTACATTTAAGCTGCTGTTTCGTGAATTGGAGGGGGGTGAACGGTGAGCGTGCATCTATTAGTAAGATGTTAAACTATGACTCTTATGCATAAACATAATTTCTGGTGCCGCGCTTCATCGGAAAAAATATCGTATTCCGCCCACTCGAGTAGCCCTCTTCAAAGTGAAAAATAAATAATGATTAGAAATACGAAAAAATCGTTAGTCGGTGTAAAAATATATAGCTATTGTAGTCAGCTGGTTTAAAATCCATATATACTGCTTTACCTTCTTAAAAAAATATGTTTCTGATTTTAAATCCTGTGCGATATCTTCGCTAAAAAATAAATATCTGGCAGGATGCAATTACAATTTGTACAGTTGTCATCATTGGTAGACCACATAAATGTTTGAGGTTTTCTTCCTATCAAAATCAGATCATCACTCACCTTGGACACTTCATGTAGTATTATATTACCATATACCTGGGCATCATAACCTTAGTACTATCCACAGGTTTAATTCATAATGCTACTACCCCTAGCCAGTGGAATGGCCATAATAGGTGGCCGTAATTATGTATTTATAAGTGCATTATTGTATTACAGATATTGTTAATCTTACACCAAATACAAACTTATTAAGTAGACTAATAATAGTCTCAGAAGGGTACGTATTAACCTTATTAAAAATATACAAAAAGAGTCACTGATTAAACTTGATTCTCTATATATCTAGACTCGCGTAACTGCTGACCGATATGTTTAACAAGACTATTTGGGTGAAAATAAGATCTGTGAATTGGGGTACCATAGTCGAGATCTGTGGCCCAGGGTAATATATACACACAATTCAAATTACACATTTTTAATGAAGGCCATTCCCACTTCATGCCTTCATTCTAATAATCTTCACAGTTTTAAACTTGTCGGCTAGGACAAGTTAATTGTCCGATACAAAGAGACTGATCGACATTAAACTTTGTAATTATCCTCCTTGTACCTTTAATATACAGTTGAATAATTAAATATGTATAAATGTCACTTAAGCTTTTGCGAGATTACTTCCTGAAGACAAAAATTCTCACAAACTTTTATTAGCAGCTTTAAGCCATAGAAATCTAATCACGCAAGATCTTAAATTCACAGCGAGTAAGATCCATGAATATTCATTCATATGATACTACGTAAAAGATGATAAGTGAATACAGAATCAGTCTTGATACATCTGTCTACTTTGAATGTTGCTTAATTTCATCCTGGTTGTTTCATCATTGAAACAAACAAAAACACAAAGGAGAATTAAACTTAATTATGCAAATTTATGCAAATCAGGTTGGACAAATTAAACGTGATCGAGCCACCTCTATTTCATCCGTTTGATTGCATGTCAAAAATGGTCATAAAAATTTGATCAGCGAAAACTGACGCACATCTAACTCGGAGGATTAAACAAAGATTGGTTACGTCTTTTGACAGTAAATGAAAACAGATAGCTTATCCAGAAATAAACGTCGACGTAAACATGAATATTTCGAAATGCAAATTACGACTTCAGGAAACAGAAACATTACAATAATAAAACCATCGAGAGATTGCCTCCATGTGATTACAAAGGGTCAAAAGGAGGCTAGAGCCTCGGTTTCATTGTCTTTGGCCATATGTCTCATAAAGGCCGATTTCCCTAACATATACAAGCACAGATTTTACCAATAACTGTCATGCATGCTCTTATTCCCAACAATAAAAACGAGTGGTAAATGAAAGTTTGGGACGGGCTTCTCTACCGGGGCCAGAGAAATATCATTAGGCGAGGGGCGAGAAATGAATCTGCTATTCATTTTGATTCATTCCAACCAGTCGTATATGACACCTTCCTGATTATCCACATGATTGGCAGAGAAAACGTTCCGGCGGAGCACATATTGGGATGGAATCTTGGAATTAACGCAATCGCTGGTAGACCCAGATATTGCGCATCAGGTCATCAGACTTGTTCTGAAGAGAACATGCAGTTACCTCGATGTCATCTTGGTAATTAGCATATAAACAGCACATTGTTTGTTCTGGAATTATGTTTTTGATCTACAATATGCTTAGGCATAATAATGTTCAACATTTTAAATGTCATATTGGTCATTGGAAAATATTACTTAATTTGAAAAGCATATTAAGTAATGTAAAATTTGTGGGAGAGTGACAGAATTAACACATTTACTAAAAGTTGAACAGCTTGTATACATGTTGCATGTGTAAATCAGGTGCCTCCCTCCTCTCCTTCTCTCTCTCTCTATCTTAGTACCTCTCCCTCCCTCTCCCCTGTCTCTCTCTCCCTCCCCTATTTATTTCTCTCTCTCTCCCCTCTATCTCTCTCTTTATCTTTTTCATGTCTGTCTCTCTAACCCCTGCCTCTCTCCATCCCTCCCTCTCTTATCTCTCTCTCCATGGCACCAGCAATTGTTCTCTCTCTCCTCTCTCTCCATGGCACCAGCAATTGTTCTCTCTCTCTCTCTCTCTCCCCTGTCTCTCTCTCCCTCCCCTATATCTTTCTCTCTCTCTTTATCTCTTTCCTGTATGTCTCTCTAACCCCTGCCTCTCCATCCATCCATCCATCCCTCTCCCCCCTCTCTCCATGGCACCAGCCATTGTTCTCTCTCTCTCTCTCCCTCTCTCTCCCTCTCTCTCTCTCTCTCTCTCTCATTCTCTCTCCATGGCACCAGCAATTTCTATCTCCAAGGTGTTAACCTTTCCTTTTTAAGAATAAGAACAAAATCTGCAATCAAGCAATATAGCCTGCAGTTTTTTTTCCAGTCGTCTCACAGCTTCCCATCCTTTCTAATCATAAAGAGGTTTCTCTCAAATGGAAGAAAGTGATTTTTGCCTGTCTGTCGCAAACCTATTTTTTTCCACACAAATTTTGGGTAATCATGAAAATTTAGCATCCAAGGTCTAATTATCTCCACCAAGCAGCTCGGCAAATTCAAAAGACTAATATTAAACTTTTCCTTTATGATGGGTGTTGCGTCTGAAGTTTTTTGCTTGTTGGAAGAAAATAAAAATTGCAAAAATTCTTCGTACTTTGATATTTCAGGATATGTATTCACTATTAATTCATGTATTTATTTAACAAATTGAATTTCTATTTCAGTTACCTAGCAACATCTATCATATTTTTGAGTGGGTATAATTTAAACCTTCCCCAAAAAACATGCATTAACAACAACAAAAAACTCACCTATTTATTCTTAATATTATTTTATGCCAGCATCAGTTGAAACTCTCTGGTACATGCATCATATCTAGTAAACCTTTGCTCGTAATGATTGCTGGAAACTCCTGATGATAACATTATTTAACTGATGAAACACTGCATAGTACAATAGTTTTTGATGTCGCTGCGGGAAAGTTTTTGATGAAGACACTGTTCAAATTAATTAAACTTTCATGAATGAATTGATTACTACCAACGTACAATATCATGATGAATAAATGGCCCAGTGCATATCAACAAACTGTATCGGTTTCTTATTATGCTTCCTGGCTGCTTTGACAGAATAGATTATTCACCCTATACAAAGAATACATCTACATACTGTAAGCGCATGCCTCTAATATTGACAGAATTACGTACATTTCAGAAATTAATTTGCTTGCTAAATAATTAATTAAATAAAGATTGAATATGTTGCTGCAAAATGTACATAATGCATAGTAGCGTAGTTCCTACTGGTTGCATCATGTATGGCACACTGACTGTAGAGTGGCAATGCAGGTTTACTGCAACATTCAGCGCTACAGATGTTGCGGGTTTCCTCCTGCCCTAAACTGACAAAGTCATGATGTTAGTGAAAGATTCTAGAAAGCAACTTTATTAGGTGTGAAATATAGTTACTATTTAAAATAGTTTAATGGGGCATTTATTGCAGCAGGGAATTTAATATGTTGTATACAGTAAACATATATTCTGGGTGAGAAAGCAGTTCAGTCGAAAAAGGAAGTCAATTTAATTGTACATATATTACGATTTTGTATTTCTAGGGCATACAGGGTTTTACAAGCTTATAAAAACCTTTACCCTAAATATACGACAATTATAACTATAGTGTTTGTATATTTCTTTCCTTTCAGTTCTGCTGCGTATCAAGAATATTTACCTCATCTACACCAATGACCACAAGGACCACATGAATGTGATCACCAAGTTTGCCAACTATCTGCAGCGTCAGTGTCGCTGCAACGTGTACTTCATCCCCTGGGATGTCCGACACATCCAGATGATTGGCAGCGTCCAGTGGATCATGACCAAAATTAACAACGCCGACTATGTCATCATCATCAACTCTGAGGCGGCATTCAGGATGTTTGAGGGGCGGAACGCCAACATCCCCATCACCCCGCAGGACCAGGGTCCCGAGGGCGACATGTTCTCCCCGGCAATGACCCACGTGACCACGATGTCTGGACAGCCGGACTTCTACAAGAAGGTCATCCTGATGCACTTCGAGTACACCCTCGAGGACTTTGTGCTGAAGGAGCTGAACCTTGGGGTGCAATACAAGCTTCCCAAACACCTCAAGGAACTGCTGTGCCACATTCACGAGGTGGACTTTTACGGGCAGGAGGATACCGGACGGGCTGAGGTGGAGGTGATGGAGAACCTCCTCACCTCGTCTGTGGGCCAGGAACTCATGGAAGCCATCACAAAGGCTAGGCACTACCAGAAGTCCGACCCGGAATGGTTTGTAAAGAGATTCCATCGGCAAGACTCTGCATATCATTCGATCAACTCGGGAGACGACGCTCAGCTAGATTCAGTGTCCATTGCCAGAAGTCAAAGCGATGAGCACTACTTTGAAGAGAATCCAGAGTTGAGTACAGTCACGTACAACACAGAGTATTCCAAGGCCCAGCGAGAGCGTGAGATAGAAGAAGAGATGGTTCCGCCGAGTGTGGTTGCCACGACAACTGTATCAACCAACATGATAGAGGATCGACTCGACTCCTTCAACAGCCGTCTAGAGTCTGGAGATTCTGGATACTGTAACCTGACGTTCAATCCCGGTCCGACTACGGAACATCCTTATTTCGAGTTCATCGCCCCTGATGACGATATAGACAGCAACGATATAGAGTCCAAGTTTTTTACCATGAATATGAATAATGAAGTCCACGAGGGAGGCATAGACGTATAGGGCAACCGTCATACATTGTTCCTTCCATCATCATGTGACATGTCTCATTATTTAGCACAGCTGAGCAGGTACGGACGAGAGGTTGGGGTTTTTGGTGGGGATTTGGTGAGGGGTGGGGGATGGGGGGTGATTAGGACATCATGTCTCAGAACGGCAGATTGCAAACTTCTTCAGCGTTATTGAAAATCACATCCATTTGCGGCATCTCCAGTTAAGGAGGGAGATGGTTAACCCTATCCCTGCTGGATTAGGCACATGCACTGCTCTTTAGGACATCTCTGGTTGCCTCCAGCGTGGAAATTATATCCAAGGTATCATTGTCCGCCAATGGTTCCATGGCAACTCAAATTGCATGCATCCGGTATCCCGAGAAGAACTTTCTCTGTTGGACGACCTATTGACTCTCATTGCAGCAATCTACATTAAGTGATGGTTAACACACGGCCCGAGGGCGTTACGGTATGTAATGCACAACATTGAAGGAGTTGGCCCGAGGGGTAATCCTGAAACGGAGTGCATTACATGCCTACGTTTGAATAGTCGTACAAAATTTAGGTTATGCTTTTCTCGGTAAAGTGGCGTAGTGGATTGGAGCGCTAGTCGATTATCTAGAGCATTGTCACTAGAAATGCAACAGTTTGAGAGTTCGAATCCTGTCAATCGAATTTGTCTTCACAGACTTTGAATATTTTGAAATGATGTTTGAAAAA
>JAUTBV010007573.1:0-22633 GCA_032361325.1 Lepetodrilus fucensis | reverse complement strand
CAGGTTTACTGCAACATTCAGCGCTACGGATGTTGCAGGTTTCCTCCTGCCCTAAACTGACAAGTCGTGATATTAGTCAAAGATTCTAGAAAGCGACTTTAAACCCCCAATTAAAAAAAACCCTGGCTCTGGTATGAGATTTTTTTAGTACTATTTGAAGCTAACATTTTATATGGGGATTTGTGAACAGAACCTTATGCTGAGAATGAAATCATACTTGGAAAGGTCTTGTAATTTTAATTTGTAATTCGTAAATGTAATTTTCGTGTTCTACGGTATCTATCATTTGTCCATGTTATGGATTGCTGGTCAATCTGTTCCCAGAGTTATTCGTGCTATGTTTATGTAATCTCCACATGATAATCAATGCATATGTAATGTTCCGTTTCCATTCCAGATGTTGTAATGTTGCATTGATCCAATGATGTAGTCTAGTGTATATCAATATATGGATGCATTCATAAGAATAATTGTTGTTGAAACACAGGACTGTGAATAAGTATTGATGTTACTATAGATATATAAAAAAAAAATATTAAGTAATATAAAATTAAATAATTTAGATATTATTATTAAATGCCTGGTATTTTTCGTAGCCTTTTTCATGATATGCAATTTCATCTTCTTTGTGCCTTATGCAATTTATTCTTCAAAACGATCATAACACTATGCAAGTAGTAAATCCATATACGTGTAAAGCTACCCTAGGTCCATGGAGAACTATGATCACCTAGATATAGTGAAATATGTCGATGATCAACTAGTGTAGATCAATATTTATTCAAGAGAATAACCATCCCATGTATTGGCTTTAAACTTTCAGCCGTAGATGCAATATAGGTTGTATTTGATTCACAAGTGGCCCCAAGTGTTAGGTGTTGGAGCATTCGCAGTAAGTACTTGAATCAAATCATGGTAGGAGTAATGAATGAATGAATGAATGAATGGAGTGCTTTACGTTGCAGCAGGAATGGAATATTTCATCTATACATGAATAAACACGGAGGCGAGTGAAAATAAATTAATTAATAATTAAATTGACACATTTCTTTCACTGAACTACTGTCCCACCCAGAAGATATTGTAAAAAATATATTGAAAAAATATATACATAAATTGTAAAAGTGTTTTTAAAAAAAGACGATTAAAAAAAAAAGCACCCATACTCTGGAGAGTTTCTCAAACCTCTCATATCTACTATAAGACCATAAGGACTTTTAGTGATTTCTAATATAAATGGATCGTGCACTTACGAGAGCAATAATTATGGTCTCATAGTGGATACGAGAGCTTCGAGAAACGATACCGTCCTCTCTTGGGTGAAATCTGAGATGTTCTATTGGTAATTTCATCACTCGAGTGACACCCAACTGAATGGAACACAGCCCTAGTAGAGTGAGTGAGTGAGTGAATTATTGTTTTACTCCAGGGGAAGTAATTCAACAGATACAAGTGCCTTGTTCTGCAATTCCTTTTTGCATTACTAGCATCTTAAATCTTATAGTCTATCGGTCTATTAATCTATCTACATCCTACTCCAAACTAAATTGGCATTGTAAACTCTCAAATAGAATGTCCACAGATCTACATCAAGAGAGTAAAAACAGAATGTACATAAAAAAAGAAAAATGCATTAAAATGTTATTTAAAAAAAATGAGTAGTGATGACGTTAATTTTCAAGATCCACGTACAATTTTTGGAATATTTATAAATTTATAAATAATAATAATACTAATGTAAGCAAGCAAAATGTGTCTTACAATACATATTGACCAATATGAGTATATGCAACTGTTATGTAATGTTACAATCTGTCCACATCAAATTCATTGTCCATTGTGATATTCAGTCATATTTTATACATTTGTAGTAAATTGTACATCTGCCGCTGGTTCGGTAATAAACCTCAACTGGTGACATTCTTGTTTTTATTTCATTCATTGTGGGTTATCAATACAGTTTTCAGGATTCTACATCAACTTTTTAAGGTACCTGACCCTGTGCTCTGTAGGCATGGTAGGTGAAGAGTTTTGTTAATCTGGGCTATTTCGCTCGCCCGCTTGTGGATAATACCCGTCTCGGGCAGGAAGACAATCCTTAAACAGTCAAGCCACCGACCAATCAACCAAACTGGATTCTACTCTTGTGTAATACAAATAAATTATTTAGTAACACTTTGTTAAGGATAAACAAAAAAAGAAAACTTTTCTAAGGGTTTTCGTGTATTTATTTCACACACATTAAGGAAGGAAACACTTCGTGATAACATGGCTTCTACAATGCCACCCAATATGAGTGCAGAATGGCCATCCAGTCACGAAAGTTTCCATCCAAAGGTACATCACTCTACAGACTTGGCAAAGCCAGGGGGAGATAACTCTAACATACATCCCAAACTTGTCCCCTGATAGGCTGAAATACACTACACAGCACTTGAATAGTTGCAGGGATGGCACCTGAACAGTTTCTCTGTACAACTTTGGCTCTACTTGGTGAATAATGTGTAGCACTTTCTCTTTGGAACCTATATCTAAACAAGAAATCAACATTGTTAAAGCTACTGTCCAGGTAATCTCGAAATGTATGTGCTCATCTCGTTAGTGATCAATCAATCTTCGCTAGTGGTTCATTCAAAATGTAAATAGCTGACACCATCTTGAATTTACACTGGTGTATATTATGCATGCCTACCCCAGACTATATGTAGCTATACATCATCAAATAGTCCACAGTGTATAGTACGACCCTGTCATGAAACCGGGGGTACATGTAGTCTGTGCTGTACTCCCCGATAGACGCTCGACTAAATATATGACCCTGTCATGAAATGCAGGCCAGTTAGGAACTAGTTAGGAACTCCTAACCCAAGTTATCACCTCCTAAAGTGTTTCAGGACCATGTCATAAGTCATATCCCTTCTTAAATCGTCATATAACTTAGGAGGTGATATGCTGGGTCATAACTTTAGGAAGTCACAATTTTAGGAGGCTGTCGTGAAACGGGGGCCAGGTGACCTATACACAAGCTTAACAGTATCAGGAGCTGGTAATTTGATGTTTTGTATGGTATTGACACATCGCGAAGATGACTTATTATATCACATATCCCAATGTATCAAGTATCCAAATGTACCAATTCTCAGCAATTGTATCACATATCCCAATGTATCAAGTATCCAGATGTACCAATTCTCAGCAATTGTATCGCATATCTCAATGTATCGCATATCCAAATGTACCAATGTGTCTCAATGTGCCCGTTGTATCATGTATCCCAACACATCACATATCGAGGGGTTAGAGCCAGAACACCTTAACTCCCAATTAGTGTGAAAATTAGTTTTAGGCATATTGAGCATCACCCATTTGCAAACCCTTGACCAAAAAAATATTATATCAATCAGATACATACTTTTGAAGATATTCAATAAAATAAAAGTGTCTCTATATTTAAGTTCCTTCCCAAACTTTCAAATGCGATTTACTCAGTATTTAGTAAAGTCGAGATAAGGTGTTCTAGCTCTAACCCCTAAAAAAAATGTATGATATATACCAAATAGTTTGAAGAGATGTATGTAATTTGCATTTTTTCCCATCACATCCATAAGTCGTCTTCTTGCAAGTTGTCTTCACTTCTTTCAAAACAAGACAGAAATATGTTCCTTCCTTGACTGTATACCATATCCAAATATTCATCCTTTCACAATGTTCAGTAGGAAGCTCTGGGATTAACCCTCTCCCTGCTGGATTAGGCACAGACACTGCTCCATAGAGCATCTCCAGTATAGAGGGTTAAGGGGTCCAATGACACTTTCCTGCATAGTGTTGTTCATTATAAGGAGAACCCTGTCCCCTAGTATCACGTGTACCCATAGTATTCCCCCTCTATCAGGGCCATGTCGGGGTCCCGAGAACCCCTTCTGGGTCTCCTGCCGACTGGTTCCATGTCGTTGTAACATTTGTCGAATACGCTGTCTACAATATCACGTGCGTTTTCGAAGGAAGTGTTCCTCACCATCAGTACCGACATGATGGCCTTCGATTTCACGCATTGCTGCAAGAACAACATGACGTATGCATCAATATTCTGTGTCCAATCTATAAAACAATCATTTAACATTCAAGTAAGACAGAAATAATTTTATTCGAAAACCAATCAAATTTATTTTTTAAATACATTTTTTTTCTTTTAATATCAATTTAAATGTATGTAAACATTATTTAAAAAATTAAATAATAAATTATTATTATTTATTTTACTTACTGCATGTTGCTGCTTAATTCTTATGGGTGATGCATCGCCAGATGAGAAAGCTGCCATAAACGAACAGTGCACAAGGTTGGCTGCTCTGATCTGAAAACCATCAACAATATCGCATTTAAAGGGGGTTAATCTAATTTGTCACATCCACTTTCACGTTATTATTTGTGTTATTATTATCATTATCATCATCAATATTATACATTTTATCTTAAATATTATTATATAAAATGTAATTTATATTTTTGTACTATAACATTCATCCATATGAATTCAAATCTAGGCTCATAAAGTGATTTCAATGGAAACACTTGAAATGTTTGTATTCATCGTTAAGGGCAACATATGGAATTCACCATGACTACACAATATTGTTTACCTACCTCAGTACATGCCAGATGCTTGAGATTTTCAAAGTCGACTTTTGCGCGACAAGAATCGAAGGCGTGGATGAACTCGTGAGCCAGGACGTTACAGCAGATGCTGCGTTTAGATGCGTTGTTCTGACAGACTACCACCTGAAATATACACAAATTCAACTTGCCACCTGAAAATTCACCACAAAAACCATCACATCTGCATCACAATAGCTATAACAAAGAAGACGGCAACCTAAGATTCCTTAAAGATCTAGCAGGGAGAGGAGAGATAAACAAAACGAGCATGATTAGATTAAAGATAATATATTAGAAATTAAGTTTCACAACCTCAGGTCTGACACCCCATTCGACAGAATGATCGTAGCCCTCTCCCTGCTGAAGGCGACTTAAGTTGCCCGATCTCATGCAGCAATAGAACACTTTGATTTTATTCAGCAGGGAGAAGGTTAACAATGGAATAAAAACCGCCTCCATACTTAAATGTCTTGTTCTTTACTTTGGAATTGCATATGCTGTAGTTTAGGCATACTACAGTTAGCAATGTAGCATGTTTTCTATAATATCTATTACTATTTACATGTTGTGCTTATATTGCCATTGTCATAAGCATTGGGTACTTAATAGGACACATTGTCCTGACATATTCAAAAATGTTCAAGATTTTATAAACCTAGGACGTCCTGAAGAGCTTGTTAGCATCTGAAATACTGGAGTTACGACGCTCGCAACGCTAAGACTGTTCTGTTGAATGGACCCCTGGATTTTACATAAACAAATATATCCATATCGCGTCAGAAAGGTAACTTTCGCAAACAATGATGCCAGGCCACTGGGCGGGATTTGAACCTGGAACCTTTGGCTTCGAAGTCCAACACTACCACCCATCCCCTATTACATAAAATAATTTCAACCCGCAACTGCACATCTTTCCATGATGTTTCACTCGTAATTGTTCTCACCTGGTTCTTAGTCGGGTCAAATCCGCCGTTTACCTGCTCCTTACACGGCTCACACGACACGTGCCGGGTCAAGTCCACTTCACTGCCGAGATAATGTTAATGTTAATCTATAGGTAATCTCTACAAGATTTATTAATACATCTTAGGTGGTAATGAGGCGACAGTAATCCATGAAATTCAAAAATACAAAAAATACAAAAAAATACAAAAATTCAAAAAACATTTAGATGTTGATTTGCAGTATTGCATTCTATTACATGTATGTTTCTGGTGGAATAGAATAATTCTTGTATAATTATTTATTTTTACAAGGCAATAGAACTAATTATTAATAATGATATTTTGAATAATTATAATGACCTAGAAGTAGAACCTAGCCCAGTTCTGAAATTTTGGTAGAAACCATCCCCACGAAATATCGGACGTTTCTTAATTTATTTCCTTGAGTATACTTACCATCCATGACTCTTCAGTGCCCTCATCATCAGCTTTACCATAGGGTCTGAAATAAATAAATAAATAAATAGTAGAAACAAATAAACTATTGTTTTAAAACAGTGTCAGAATTCATATCATGTACCAAACCAGTGAGTGAGTGAATATGGAGTTTTAACGTCGCTGCAGGAATCTTTTACCCATTTGCGACGATTGTAGCAAACTGCAAAGCAGGCATATCATGTTTCACAATGAATGAATGTTTTACGTTACAGCAGGAATATATCATCCATAGCAAAAATAAAGGGTCGTACTTTAGTGCATGCATAAATCAAGGCGTATGCCTAGATACCAAACACATTTCAGAAACAATATTTAAGTAAATTTAGTGGCAATGATTTTACCAGCAGACGCAAACCTCAATTTATCATTTACACCGGTATGACCTGATCAGCTGATGACCTGATCAGCTGATGACCTGATCAGCTGATGACCTGATCAGCTGATGACCCCCTTCGTGACACACAGGCCTAACATCAAGATTAGGATTTGATGATCCTCAAAAATTTCTTACACAAAGATTTTAATTCCAATATTAAATTTCAGTATAAGCAATAAGCATGAAATAGTAATATTATATTAAAAAGCCTCGGTTTTGCCACCCAGCTACTATATTTTACGCCCGCTTCAGAAACTACCAAACACACCATCAGGAATCGTCTTGCGTCAGACATTATTGAACAGTGTAAACTCACAGATAGCTAACCCCGGTAACAAATAAAGGTAAAAACTCTTGGTAAGTAAGCAAATAAGTACTGCAACACGACGAGGGTCGACGATTTCTCCCGTTCCAACTTACTGTTCTGAACACACCAAGCGACATTGGTTTGACATCTGAGATTCTGCCCCGTCGCTCGGCCCTCCCACATCGAGTTCCAGACCGACCGCTTTTTTTCCTTCACTTCCCGCTCTGGGTAGAAATAGTACCCATAATCTTCGTCCGCTGTCCTCTGAAATTTCTTCTTTTCCTTCCCTAACTGTTCCGCCGGTTTGGCAGAAGTTTCTCCATGTGAATCCGACGCCATCTTGTTTTGGTGTATATTTTTTATATCTTGAGAAAGGAGAGCTCTAATTTTAACCTTCTACCCGCAGGGGAAACTAGAGATGCCATTGATGGTGATATTGATCCAGTAGTAAGAGGGTTAAATTAATATTTGGATACGTGAAAAATGAAGTACCATGTTACGCATGTATTGCTGATAAATATAAGTATACAGTTTTGTCTGTCTAAAGAAGAATTAAAACTTGAACACTATTTAGTCGTTCTTCCTTTTTCTTTAGCTGTAAAATTCCTCCTGTTTAGAACTTTTTGTCATAAATTAACAGTTGAAGTTGGTAGATGGAACAATATATCTATTCACAATAGATTATGTAAAATGTGTAATACCAATGACATTGGTGATGAATACCACTATATTTTTAAATGCCCTTATTTAAAGGCATAATATCACAGATATTTATGGTTGTTTTGGACTAGTTCTTAGCTACTATTGAGTACTGGGGGCTAAGTACATAAGTAAATAACAACTTTTGGGTGGATAAATCAAGCACAATTACTCAGAGCAAAATTTGTTTGTCCATTAAACAGGCCTATCAACTATGATATTATGCCTTTAATAAACCAACAAGTGTATATATACATGTACCTAAAAGGTATTATAAAAACCCTAGTACATGTATACAAAATGTTGCCAGTCCCGAGAAATAAGTATATTTCTTATAGTACACTGTATAAGAAAAACAAGAGAAAACTACATGTATGTATATTTTGTAAAGTTTACATCTCTCCCTCATCAAAACCGTCAGTTTCCTATGCAATGTATCTGTTTTTATTTCTTATGTAAATTATGTTCAACATTGTTGACCATATCATACTAAAATGTCTTCATGTAAACACCTGAGCCAATTGTATACATGTATATATGTTCTGTACCTCATGTGCTATAGTTTACAGCCTATTAACATACATGTACCAGTAATAAAGTTCTGTTCTGTTTAATATATTATTATTACAAGTACATATGGTAATATACTAACACTTACACACACAAATAAAAAAATGCTATATTCATGATTTATTTATTGTTGATTTTATACATTTCAAGAACAAAACATCTGTCAACGAAAGTACAAAATTCAAACACCTGCAGACATATGTGATAACAATCAGCAGAAAAGAACAAGCTATTAACCCTTCTACAATGGATTCCATTTGTTGAATCATGTGAATTGGGGTCAAGAACCACTTCCAAGATATCAAGATTCTTTCACTTATATCAGGCATGTTTTGTATGTACATACCCTGAAAGTAGTAGACTTGTGGTACTAGCTCACAGAATATCCTGCCACAGTTAAAACAGGAACACTGACTCGGACTGAACGCTGACTGACCCTGTATTGATTTACCTCTTTACGCAAAATACCATCCTTTAACCCTTTCCATGCTGAAGGCAACCAGCAGGGTTGAAGTATTTTGGTATGACGAGGGTGCGATTCGAACCACGTGCCTCGACCTACCACTCAGGTAGCCACTACACCACAGAGGTTAAGTGGTTAAGTGGTTTGATGAAGCAGTGCTGTGTGACAGTCTAGTCTTCAGGCCTGTATACACCCCCAATTCAAACTTGGGGAGGGGGGGGGATGTTCCTTTCAGCTGTGCTGAGTGTCCCGATTACTTCGTCAATGGAATGTTCTCGCACACTGTGTGATAAGTTCTCGCACATTGTGCGGCCTGAACTCGCTGGCGAGGTAGTACAGGAAAAGTACAGTGACGTCACTACATCTAAGGCAACTCTTTGCCGCCATCTTGCTGAGATGTGTGCGAGTCGTTCCTTTCACTCAGTACAGCTTACTGAAGTGACGTCACCTGTCTGCGCGAGAACACTCAGCACAGATGACAGGAACAGGTCTTAAATAAGTATGTATCTTTCCATAAATAACACAAATGATGTACATGACTACAATGACTTGATGCAGATACAGGTGAAGTACCAGCATCAATGTTAAAGGCATACAATCAAGGTTTCTTGCCATATTTCATGGCAAAACATTTTACCTGTAGTAGATCTATATAAATTTGATTTCTTTTCATAAGTATATTGGGCAACAAGCTACATTTACCACAATTCATACTGGTTTTCAATATTTTCATAATTTGTATCTCCAATTAATAAAAATCTAAACAAAATATTAAAATATTGAAAACCAGTTGGACATGCAGAAAATTTTAACTTGTTGCCGAACAATGGTAACCTACTAGTGTAGACAAATCAAATGTACATAATTTCAGTTAAAATCTGTCTAGATTGTATGCCTTTAATATTACAATTTCATTTTTTTTAAACACATTAATTTATTTATGGTACACAATGAGATAATGAGAAGATGCTTGCTGTTATATACATTAAGCTTGTAACTAAATTGTCTTTGGAAATGTTTATCATATGGTTGTGAAAGAGATACACATAACGGTACAGACAACATCTAACAAGATCACAATAGTTGCATAAGTCACTACATTTAGTAACAAAAGCTAAATCAGAATTAAAGTGAAATTCTGAACAAACATCCCCACGACTACCGTTATCAGCACACTTTTTGGCACATAAGACATAATACTGCTCAGATTGACAAAGCATTAATGTATGCAGAATGGAACTAGTATATTATAAAATAAATATTACTACCATTAAGCAGTAGCACGACACCTGGGTTGTCCCCAATGAGTGAATATAGAGTTTAACGTCGCTGCGGGAATCTTTCACCCATTTGTGACGATTGTCCCCAAAGTAAACTTAATAAATAAATACAATTACAGGAATTATTGACACATGCACAACACTCTCTGTTGTAAGCAACTGAGCCACTTCTCTAATGTCATGATATATGTGCAACATGTCATATGAGCAGTTACATATTGCACGCCAATACCTGCGTTTCTTTTGCAGCTATTGGCGCCATTTTGTCTGGTTTGAGAGTATGGTCACGTGGCAGCGAAGTGCAAAAATCACAAACATGGCGGACCTGGTTCAGTCTACAGAGTACCAAATGGTTTTCGCCAGCCCAGTCTAACTGAGTCTAGAAATCCTAACCGGTCACGAGAGTACGTGATATGCGCACGCAAAGCGCTTAGCCGGCAAAAGTATAATCGAGCAGCCCTAGTCCAAACGTTGGTTCACACACAGATCTTTCTTCATGGTTAGAACTGAAAAATTACTCTAGCAATAATATATGACATGATAATCTCAAAATTTCAGCTTGTCCAATCGTGTCCATGAAAAAATAAAGATCACATGACTGTCACATGATATAGATCACATGACTGGCATCTATTTTCCATTTTTTATTATTCGTATTCTCTATCATGGCAGAACGGACAGGCTGAAAGTCTCATGTCACTGTCACATGAAATGTCAATCAAGTGACCCGCATCCACATTTCCTTTCCACATTGTCCAATCAAAATGTCTGTATTACACAACTGAAGCAACATTCCAGCAAAGTCACAATCCTTCTCACATGACGCAGATCACATGACCAGCATCCATTTTTCCTTTCCACATTGTCCAATCAAACAGTCCTTAACCCTCTCCCTGCTGGATTAGGCACAGGCACTGCTCTTTATGGCATTTCCAGTTGTCTACAGCAAGGAGAGATTTAAACGGAAAGGAGGCAACGTCCAGCAATGTCACATGACTGTCACATGACACAGATCACATGACTGGCATCCATTCTTCCTCCGTGTCGTCTGTGTTCTGGATGCCAGGAATAAGCGACGCTCGACACAAACCCCAGAACTTTTGCGGTGAAAGACTTTTCTTTGTGGCTGTAAACCTCCAGCCCATGTGCTTTGAACAATGTCTACACTGCACGATTGTCCAGGCATAACTGAAATAAAAACCAACAAAATAAATTATTGAGTAATTATCTGCATGAATCCTGATCTTCACGCATTCATGACAACATAAAAAAAAACCCAAGCAATTAAAAATCACACTAATTTACCAAACAAAACTTCTAGTATTTTGAACACATATGAAGAGTCAAAGCCCTGGGCAAATTAATAATTAGATTTCTGCGGATCCGCAGAATATTGCCATACCTGCTTATGATCATAAAATTGGAACCTTCCGGTCCGTGAATATATTATTACTGGTAGACAGTTTTACAGAACAGGGGTAGAATTAACGCCTGTCTTCAGGCCAATGGCACGTAACACCATTTTTCGGAATAATGTTTATTCAAAGTTAACGAAGAAAGGAACATAAGACAGACACCGTCACTTCCAGCTCACCCTGGAAACCAGCTGTGTTCCGTGGAAGATCGACCAATCATAGTCAGGTTCTGGATTTTGTAGACAGTCAGCGTCTCGTGCACGTGACCCCCTGGGTTGACGTACGCCCCGAGCGGCCCCTCCACGGACATGCTGAACACCTCGTTCTTGTGAGTTATCTGCATGCCGCAGCCTTTACAGCACAGTACCGTGCACTGACAGGGCGAGAAAAATTAAACAAATACAAAATAAAAACAATAAGAATTCATGTATATAAATAAAAGATGTACGTACTGAAATAACACATGTGTATTTCTGATAGAAATAGGAACTTTAATATATACAAGCACAGTACCGTGCACTGACAGGGCCAGACACATTAGAAATAGGAACTTGAATATATACAAATAAATGTAGAAAATTGGTTACCATGGCAATTACTGTTTTCTTAGTTAACCAAATGTTGACAGTCATCCGAGAAAGTGAACGAGGACATGTCTACCCGAATACGTTTTCGTTTCACGACAAATTCTAGACATACCTATGATTTTGAATAATAGATAAGCCCGTGAATATACCGTTGGGCCCCCTGGGCCTATACCCCACTATATACGATATGTGGAAATTACAATCATCTCGCGTTCTTGTAGATGTAGTAAAATGTAAGTCATATTTGTTTATAAATGCATCACGGCTGACCAATGTTTACAACCAGCTGACAACAGGTGCTCACGAGCGTGAGCTCCGCCCCGACTCGCAAAAATACGTAAATTATCGAAATTCTTTCATAATAATTAATAATCTTTGCAAGATATATCCAGTTTTATCATTTAACTGGCAAACATGATTGTTAATGTTAAAAAACACAATGCTTAGTAAAACAATCGGTGACCTACAAGCGATGCTGTCCACAATGTATTTGAGGAACGCACGTGGTGTATTTTTGACAGAATGAAATGGAAATAAATGCAAACTCCTGTTCAGAACAGCCATGGCAAGTATTTTATTTGATAATTGGATGACTATAGTTATCAAACATCACTAATTGTGTTTCAATTTTAGTCATGTTAACTCTGTGTACTGTTCAGATATCTTGTCAAATTTTGTCGTGTTGAGTAGGTTATTCAAGTCATGAAAATGGGGTCCATTTCTGTGATTTGGATGTTGCAAATTTCATCATAATTTGAAAATGGCTTAATATCTTTAGCTCATATTTTAAACCATATAATTACTAAATATTGTCGTCCTCTGGAAACAATAAATTCCATTTTTGGATGAGTATTTTTTTTAACTGTCTGCAGGCAAAGATTCGCGAGAGAAAAAATGCATCAGCTGATATCTTGCCATGTCAATTTCACATTTTTGATTGCGATAGATGCTCAGGATATTGACCGGTAAATTTAATCTTTATAAATACTCATAGTTGATGCATATGTGTCTATTATTTTCATATCAACATTCTTTCATCCATATCAGTTCGTTATTAGTCCGCACTGACCATTTTAGCAGATCGCTATCCAGCAGTCAATTCACGTAATTCACACACAAAAGTGCACGTTTTGCCGCGAAAAATGCAATCAACTCGAATTAATTTATTCAAAGCTACCCATTCATAATAATCAATATGAGTAAAAGCTAGGGTGTTCTGAACACACAACATCCATTATATATGACCGTATTGCCTCAAAACTCCTGTTGTTGTCGATTAAAATGGACATGTGACAGACGGTCAATGACGTCATAAGAAAAACGTGTATACACGTCTTTGGCACTCTGAGGGTTAATATGAAT
Source organism: Lepetodrilus fucensis (assembly GCA_032361325.1). NCBI lineage: Eukaryota > Metazoa > Mollusca > Gastropoda > Lepetellida > Lepetodrilidae > Lepetodrilus > Lepetodrilus fucensis. The sequence continues at coordinate 9,476 of JAUTBV010007573.1, read as the reverse complement.
ATTAATAATTAATATTTTTATAAACTTAAGACTTATTTAAAACATTTTACTTTAAAATATATTTTTTAAACATCGCATAGAATGACCTTGACATACCTTCTGTATGATGCTGAGCTCACATCGCAGCCTCTGAATGGCCGAGTTGAGTCCCAGTAGGTGGAGCCGCATGCTGTCGTCTAGCGGCAAGTTCTGCGCCACCCAATACGACAGTTCCGTGGGATCCCTGGGAAACATGGACGTCTGAAACGCCTCGTCCCAACTCTGCAGCTCTTGCATGATCCTCTCCGAGATCAATTTCTGTGCAACAATTGGAACACTACAGTAATTAAAGTCAATGTCTGTGCAACAATTGGAACACTACAGTAATTCAAGTCAATTTCTGTGCAACAATTGGAACACTACAGTAATTCAAGTCAATTTCTGTGCAACAATTGTAACACTATAGTAATTCAAGTCAATTTCTGTGCAACAATTGGAACACTACAGTAATTCAAGTCAATTTCTGTGCAACAATCGAAACACTATAGTAATTCAAGTCAATTTCTGTGCAACAATTGGAACACTACAGTAATTCAAGTCAGTTTCTGTCAACAATCGGAACACTACAGTAATTCAAGTCAATTTATGTGCAACAATTGGAACACTACAGTAATTCATTTTATTTTTTTATTTTTTTTGTATTGGGGCTTAAAGTTGCTTTCTAGAATCTTTCACTAATATCACGACTTGTCAGTTTTAGGGCAACAATATTCGAACACTACAGTAATTCAAGTCAATTATTGTGCAACAATTGGAACACTACAATAATTTTAATAACATTTTGTGCAACAATTGGAACACTACAATAATTCAAATCACTTTCTGTGTAACAATTGAAACACTACAATAATTCAAATCACTTTCTGTGCAACAACTGAAACACTACAATAATTCAAATCACTTTTTGTGCGACAATTGAAACACTACAATAATTCAAATCACTTTCTGTGCAACAATTGAAACACTACAACAATTCAAATCACTTTCTGTGCAACAATTGGAACACGACAATAATTCAAATCACTTTCTGTGCAACAATTGGAACACTACAATAATTCAAATCACTTTCTGTGCAACAATTGGAACACTACAATAATTCAAATCACTTTCTGTGCAACAACTGAAACACTACAATAATTCAAATCACTTTCTGTGCGACATTTGAAGTCCATGGCCTGTCTCATTACCACCAGTGAGGTAAGGGGTAAATCATAGAACGAGGTAAGGGGTTAATCATAGAATGAGGTAAGGGGTTAATCATAGAATGGATACACAGATACGGGTACAACTTACTGTATCATACATTTTGTACACCCAAGGAGGCCACCAGGTGAAATTAGCACAGCTAAACCTGTTCACCTGAACACAAATATTAAAATAATAATTCAACAATAATTCAATAATAGTAGTAGATTTTTAATTTTCTTTTTTTTTAAATTAGTGTTTAGAGCTGCTTTCAAGATTATTTCACTTAGATCTATATTACGGCTTGTCAGATTAGGCCAGGAGGAAATACTTAGCATATCATGGAGCCCGAAGTCAGCGTCGTATCGAGGGTACACTGTATATTGTATTTGATAGCCCACCTGTCTGTTGTTCACCATGCTGACGGATGTGAGGACATGTCCTTGTCTGTCCACGGCTGTCTTCACCACACTGCCCTGCTCTGTGGGACTGCAGTAGAACTTGCAGTGGGACTGCGGCCTGACGCCGTTCAGACTGTCCGGCACCACACACTCGGGCAGGATCCGCACTCTGCCAGCCAGGATTCTGTCGAAATCAGTGACAGGAAATTACGGCAACACATATCGGCAAAGAATTGGTTTCTCAAAACTTTGCTATGGTTAATTAGAAAGGCTAAGGTGTTTTTCAGTTAGGAGGGAGGATGCACATTTTTACATTTTGATTTTTTTTTTTGATTGGATAGGGGAGGGAGAGAAGATTGACAATGTTTAGCATTCAGCGCTGGTAAAGAGTTAAAGTGGGAAAGAGCAAACATTTAATAATAGGTGATCTTTTTAATCATGCCCTTGTATACACAGAAATTACTGCATTCATGCATATTACTATTAATTACAAATATACTTACAGGCAGATAAGTAACCAAAATGCATAGAAAATTGTAAGAACTACTAAGTACACTGTAAAGTGCACATATATCAATTAACCCTCGCCCTGCTGGATTAGACACAGGCACTGCTCTAGGGCATCTCTGGTTGCCTTCAGCACAGAGAGGGTTAAACTGTATAATTGATCACAAAAAGAAATTAAAGGTACCCTGTGACTTCTCTGTGAGTTTCGATTATTTGAAATCTTTGTCGACCCTTTGCCTTCACTCTTACTGTAGAAATGCCTGAGAGGTCATCCGTTTCATCTTTGATGGAGAATATTTCTGCAGTGGTGCCAAGATTTGAAAGTGTTGGAGTGTTTTCCGACTGGTACCTGGAATAATGAAGTCATAAAATAAATTGTTCATGCTCAGAAGTCTCGTTTCCACATTCAACATTACAAGGTGGTACTTTTGTCTAGGTCTGTAAAATATTATATTTTATGAATGCTTCATTTACTTTGACAGTTTTGATAAATGTTTTCATAGACTTAGATCTGGTATGCAAAATATTAAATGTCCTATTATTCTTAATAATTCAAAGTTTCATTAAAAATCAAATGTATACAAATGAGTGATTCAACAACATCACAATACATTAATTTTTTTAAATGGGAGTAAGTATATATCGGGCCTGAAGATTACAAAAACTTTGAGTATGATTTCAACTCAAAGTTTTATTCACAAATTCCCAATTAAAATTTGAGCTCTAGTACAAAATCATACTCAAAAAGTTATGTAATCTCAGGGCTGGGTCTTCATGACATTGTGTGAGCTCTAATATGGATTTTCACCTGAACGTGATTACGCCAAAAGTCTTGTCTTTCTCCGCGACATTTTTGATCATGGCGACCTTGTGTTGCTGTGAGAGGTGGAGAGGGATGGTCTGTCCTGGAACCAGGACAACTCCGGACAACGCTAGCAGTGGGATTGTCACCAATGAATCGTCCTCGTGAATCGTCCGACCTCGCACTTCCTCAAGGTCATTTCCGAGATACTGAAATTACATCGTGGGAAAACTAATGTCATAGAACATGCTGAGTATGAACTCAGTTACATTATTCATGCGTGTAATAAAAAAATTGAGTGTTTATGCAGATAATTCATTTAACCCTCTCCATGCTGGAGGCAACTGGAGATGCCCTAAAGAGCTGTGCATGTGCCTAATCCAGCAGGGAGAAGGTTAATGCTTGAAGCAAAATGACTCCTTAGCTAGAATATATCGTAGATGGTAAAAAATTATGCATGACTAATAGTATTTACTACAAATCAAATTTTGGTTGCAAATTTGTCTTGATTGTCATTTGTCAAACCATGTATTGAATTTAAAAGTAACCTTCATGTTTGAACAATGAAAGTGCATATATGAAGATTGAGTTCATAGAGCTTTCCGTCTTCAGACAACTATTGAAAAGTGCTAGTTGACTAGTCGGCAGTCAAATATTAATTGATTAATCGACAAACTTAACACGTCAATATATAATTGTTTACGTTTTTCAAATCAGGCCTAAATAAAAACTAGATGCGAAGCTATTGGTATAAAATGTATTCATGATGTATTATGTGTTGTGGGTTTTCTACAAAATGTGCATGTATAGTAGATGAAGGAACAATCATACTGCAAGTAACATGGGTATCACATTTGATAAAACACCTGTAGATAATATTGCTCATTTAGTATAAAAGTACGTACTCACAATATGTTGTTGTTTTTCTTTCTTTCAACAGGGGGCATGTTAGTACCAACTAGTCGACTACGGTTTCTGCTAGTCGACAGTTGATATATTTTACTCGTTCCTGACTATTCGATTAATCGTACCGACCCTAGATGAAATGCATTATATGTCCAATACATGCTGATTTAAAGGCAGACAATAACTTTATTGATATATATTTCATGGTCAAACTTATGTTACCTGAAAGTGTGTACATTTAATTGGGCAAGAATATTGGGCAAAAAGCTACAATTATACATTGTTGGTTTGCTAAAATATCTCATTAAACGTTATTGGGATACCTCTCAGCATTTAAATGTTGTCGCACAGAGATTATCACCTGTCACATTATTCTAGACTGTCAACATGACAACATCCATGTTTTCAATCTCACAATGCACTGGATCATATTTTGCTTGAGCTCCACACAGCAAACATACTGGCAGAGCTGTGAGAGCATAGGATTCACCCTTGTCGTAGAGGAAAGCAAGGTTTTTTAGTGATGATATGGACACTAATTGTATATTCTTTGTATAACTCATATTTTGTCATGTATGCCTTTAAGGATGAAATATATACAAAATATTAGCACAGGGAAGTAACTTGTTGAACATTTCAATGTAAGATCCCTGCATAGAAATGGAATTGTATATAGGGACCGTAAGTTGACACGAGATAGCCTGAGATTAATTGAAATCTAAATGTGCTACGTGGCGATGCACAGCCGACGATTTCCCAATGTGACGTCACATGAAACGTCTTTCGTAGCAACCATTGAAAGCCTCACTAGCAACCGTGCTATAATGTTGACAATGTATGGTGTACAGATATATTCATAGTTTACGTACAGTGCAATGTAGGTATCAATGTCTATTGTTCCATGTTCAAACCATGCCGTATCGATACTAATTAAGCATAACTTTGATTGGCAAGTATCTAATGATATACAGTCGACCCCCGTATAACCCGACGTCAGATAACTGGTTCCCTCGCTATCCGGACGTTTTTTATGGAAAACAAATATTTTCCTAAATAAAATGACTCAGATAATCGGAAATTCGGTTTCCGTTTCCGGTCGGTCATATCCGGGAACCAAATAGACAAATTAAGTATAATATGTGTTCAGATAATCGGACGATGAAAGAACTAAAAATCGCTAAATAGTCAGCTGCTAGTAGACCAGCTGTTTGTTTAGCACATTAGGTAAGGCAGCCATGTTGTCAAAACATTTTAGACCGAAGGCAACAGTAAACGGGACAGTGTTTAGACAATAATCAATTGTTTTCAGTACATTACAAAAGCTGGTGAGAATACTCATTTCCATTGGATCAAAAGTTGAGTTAACATCAAGGAATTGCAATCACCCGTAATCGGTAATCAGTGTAGACTGGACTTGAAATCGAGTTAACAGAACATCGTTATCACTGCTAACAATTAAGACTGTCCCATGTTTGTTGTATTAATTACATGAAAAGTGGTAACTCCGGAAATTCAGTTATCCGCACGATTTTACCGGGAACGCAACCTACCGGATAAATTGTGGGTCGACTGTATCTCCGATTAGGTGTCACCCGATACCTGTCACAAGAAATGACCTCTACGATACTTACTGTCCCTATTAGCATGATTTTAACATATTTAATTGTAGAAAATGCAAATTTGGAAAAGTTGCAATACCAAATTACTAGTAGTATGAACCTCAAAGTAGGCTGATAAATGTATGTAATATTGTAAAATATGTGAGTATGGCTTGGAGATTGAAGCACTGACATGCTCTCCAGAACAACACTGACACTACACCAAGAATGCGGTTAAAATAATCAGTACTGAATTGAATGTACCTTGATGGCTCTGTTAAACAGAAAGCAGCCACATGTTCCCCAGTCGCCAGTCTCGGCAGATATCTGGATTTTTGTTCTTCATTTCCAGCTATCAGAATTCCCTGTAGAACACACAGAAATTTTACAGTTAAATTTCAATATTTGTCTGTCTGTGTGTGTGCGCGCATGTGTGTGTGTGCATGTGTGTTTGTGTGTGCGTGTTGCTGCTTTTAAGTTTCATCATCAGTTGGCGCATTACCAATCCATATGGTGCATTGGAACTTACCCTATGCGTCAGTATGGCCCATAACATTTTAGTTAGCGCATAACACACGTCAACTGCGGGTCACCGAAATGAACTATATGTCTGTCAATCACGATTACCAAAGAAAAACTTTCGTATTTTCCGTCTAGGAACTCACCACTGTCTCTTTTTCTATACTGAGTTGGTAGGTTCCGTCATAAACACAAGCTTTGGAAAATACGAAGAGCTTATTACTAGCTTCAGCTAACTAGGCCGAACTCCAAACACAATTGGATCAACCGAGCGACATCCACAGATATCCTCTCGGACCTCACTGGTAGTTTACCATATTGACTGGTTTCCATGTGTCGTAAACGGGCACATGTACCGACCCAGTCAGTGAAGATAACTCTATTTATTTATCAGGGATAACTCTAATATTCAGTTTATAATGTGCATTGTCCTCATACTTACTTAAATTGTGTTTTTATTGCTCGTTAGGCCATAGTTATTTAGATGGTTTACAGATTGTTCTATCCCACTCACCCGGCAGGCTATGTATATTTTAATATTAATGTATCTATTTAATCAGATACCAAGACATTGCAGAGAGGTGTAAAGACTTTTTCTTTTACAATTTATTATATAACTTTTCTATGGACTAGACAGGGTCAGCAGAAAATAATAATAATATTTTTATATTTTTTTTTCAAAATGGAAATAATCGGGTCTGCGGACCCGTAAACCATCTAATCAAATAACTATGGCCTTACTTCAAAGTAATTTGGTAAAATATTAATAAATATAGGGTCATAACATAGTGCAATGGGAAGCTTTCAAGTGTGAATTTGTGAAAGATAAATGTGCACATTATTATCATTGGTAGTAGTAAATTACCTTGAGGCCAATGGACTGGTGCGCTGCCAGGGTGACAGCAATGCCACAGTCGTGTGAAGTTACCTCTGCAATCCTGGCATACTTTGTGGCATTCAGACCCAGACCACCTGTAACCATGGTAATAACACTAACTGTGTGAGTGACTGAGTGAATAAAAGTAATCGAGTGCTTTATTGCAGCAGATTATCGATATGGATAATGTGATATTCATCTAAATTTTATAGGTGTACGTATGACTAAATAAAGATTTAAATGTACTTGTAACACACTTGTTAATGCTAAAGCAGCAGATAGTCTGTGGTAAGAGTTGAATACAATACATGCTTGTATTAGGTAGTAGGATTTACTATATTTCGATCACATACCTTTTCGAAATACGGATAGTTTAATAATTCCAAATCAACGATCCATGCCAATAGTTTGATTGCGTGTTATGAAACTCCTTACTGCGTCGGTAACTACCAACTATTCCTGCTAGATTAACATTCTCCTGCTGGACTAACTTTCCCCGTTCTGGATTAACTTTCCCCGTTCTGGATTAACTTTCCCTACTAGATTAACCTTCACCACTGCTGGAATAATCCCAATCTCTAAATGAATGTTGAATATAATGGCTAAGTATCTAGAGCCATAATGGAACCAACCATATTCAACTGGTATTTGTTGACCAAACAATCCAAGATCTTTCAGCTGTTGCATGACTTTGTCTGGAATCTGGGCATTGCTGTCAATTGCCTTGGAGTCAACTGTCAGAGATAACAAAAATAACAAAGAATTAGTAAATAATTAACAAAAAAATTATAAAGAATTTATAATCAACAGGCCTGTTGTCAAGCCGGCAAGGTGTGCCGGTTGCTGTTTGAGTTACTTGGGCATTTTCGATTATACTATCCCCTCTGTCGGATAAATTCATGACGTCACCACACACTCCGACAACGATCCGCAGCATTCTATTTAGAAATCCTCGTGCTCCAACAACAAACTCGAAAATGCCCTTATTGGCACCCTTGCCGTATGTGATATGCGCGCGCATCTTTCCCAAAGCGGTGTAAGCAGGCAAATAGTAATCGAGCAGCCCTATTAATCCAATGGTGCTAATTACAGGGCATCTGCCAAAGCTAGTCTCCCATTTAGTGATAACTGTCTCCCAGTTAGTGATAACTGGGCAATCATCTCTGAAGTCTTACAAATCGCACACAGGACATGGAACCAGGTCACTGAGGTCAGTGGCTTCAAAATCCACAGACAGAGTTCTTATTGACATGACAATAAAATGTCAAATCACTTTGTTATGGATGAAGGAAGGGAAATAAAGTAGTAGAAGAATTAGTACCTGACCGAATATTATTAAAATTAGGTACATGTATATATATTTCACAGTATTTATGCGACAAATAGCATATTCAAGCTTTTTTCCTCTCATACCATACGTTTATCTCATCTCGTGGAGTGAGTGATCACCAGTATGGAGTTTAACATCACTGCAGGAATCTTTCACCCATTTGCGACGATCATCTCGTGGAAATATTGACTCTCCCACTTCACTCAATGAGATAAACATATAGTATTTGAGAACAAAACTTGAATATCCTCTATTTATGAAATATTTATTACATTTTGATATTGTATTTCTCAGTAATTAATAGTTTCTAATTGAAATAATATAGTTTCATATTCTATAGAATTTGGGTCTCCAATACAGAAGATGCTAAGAAGTTTGTATACTTCCATAAAATGTTTGTTTTCTCAGTTTGTTCACATGATCGCTATGACCATGAAGTAGTACTGGTTCCATTCATGGCTTTCCCCTGGCTATTTTATGTCCACTGTCACATGCGTGAAAACTTTAGTACGATTGATTGAAATTTGGAACCACATGCTCTCTATCAGTTAATGTTGATCTTGACATGTAACTTACGTAAAAGTTGCCCACTCAAATTCCAAAGGCATATTTGCAAGTTCCATCTTTAACAAATCTAACACATATCGATACTAAATGTTAATAATTATTATGACATATATATTTTGTTGTTAATATGAACAATGAAATGTACAGTATTAGAAACACCACAAATCATGAATAAAGATTATTGTAATTCTGTACATAGGATCGTCCAAAAATTTTCTTCATAATTTCTCCTTTTATATTTTTTATTAAAAAAAATATTTTATTAATTCTGCTTGCAAAAAAACCTCAATTTGAACAAATACTTAGATAAAATGACATACTTCCATCCATGAAGAAGCGTTCAATAGGGAGCAACATTTGATTGAGTTCATCATACTCCTCCTTGTCAGAAATCTCAGGATACACAAGGACATCCTGAAACACACCAGAATGATCATTTATATATTATCATATTACTAGTGATGCACTGATCCATAAAATTATCAGTGTATTATTAGTTACCAGCTGAAATTTCTCATACACCCAGAAGTCAAATGAATGAATGAATGAATTATTGTTTTACGTCACGGGCGGGAATATTTCACCCATAGGTGACGAAGGATGTGCAAGAAATTTCAGCTGGTAAAAACCAGGGCCCGAGATTACGAAACTTTTCTGAGTACAATTTTATACTCAACTCAGAATTTTGTTCATAAAACGTCATGTGACGTCATAACCCTAGACTCACAGCATACTCAGGCTATGA
>JAUTBV010007462.1:0-22645 GCA_032361325.1 Lepetodrilus fucensis | reverse complement strand
TTACTTGGCGTAATCCCATATTAATTGGCCTTTGCAACAGCTTATGTTTGTACTTGCCGGCGACCATTCTATACGCGGGTGAAAAGTACATAGAATATTTTATTTTTTATTCTTTATTTTTTTGCGATGCGCGTAATTTGATTCCGCGTAATTAAAGTCTTTTACAGTATATGAATAATCCTTCACTGAATTTGATATTTGTTTAAATAATTATAAATATTGTTTTAATAACTTGTAACTCAAAGGGAAATTATGTCTACTTTCAGCCTGGATATGATGACATTTGTCCCAAAGTAGCTGAGAATCCTCAGAAGAGAAAAAGAATTAAAGGTGATTATTATGTTTTTCCTATGTTGTATTAGTGACAATTGTCAGTTTAGTTCACAGGCCTCGAGATTGTTTAATCTTTTTAGTAATAAGGGCTAAATGCTCAAACTCAAAAAGTATATGGGTGTTTGTGAAGGAAAGTGTGAGTTGTTAGTTCTTTCTTCTGTACATTTCGTAATCTCGGAGCCTGGTCTTTTGCAATGTTGATATAGATTTTCATGTAAATTCCTCAGTTTTACCTCTTGATATTCTCTGTAACCACAGTAACACATTCCCAAATCGTTTCCTTCAGATCTCATCCCACACAAGCAGCTGCTGGATGTCAACTTTTGGTCAAGTGACGTGAGTGTAACCGCCCTCGCTTTTTATGAAAATAAATCAAAACAATATGGTAGAACGCAAACCTTAACTATGTACTGATTGATTTTAAGAGTTAAGATTGTTGTCCATATGGATAATTATTAGACGAATCCGTGTGTGTGTATTCCACAACCACGAGTGGTTTTGACCCTTCTGGCATTTGTGGTGAACATTTTGCTAATATTTGCACATGATCTTCATGCAATGAGGGATGATGTTTTGTTATATAGAAGATTTCATGTTAAAGTGTGTCCGTCATGAGTATGCAGCTAACACATGACATGCTCTGTATATTCCCAGGCACTGATCCTAGCAAGATGTACCTGTGCCGTGACAGTGTGTCTGTCATGAGAATACAGCTAACACATGACATGCTCTGTATATTCCCAGGCACTGATCCTAGCAAGGTGTACCGGCGCCGTGACAGTGTGTTCTGTCAACTCTCTCCGGAACCTCCTGGGAAACTCCCCTGAGTGGTTCGAGCCGTCGCCACGAGTCACCGAAACGCACCAGGGAGGATTTCTAGGCATTGAAGTATGTCATCCTTTGTTACTTTTTGTTTTATGTATAAATGCGTTAGTATTTAATGGTGTGTAAGGGTACTGGTATAGATCCACTTTATTTAACCTTATACAAGCTGAAGACAACTGTAAATGCCTTATTGTAAAATATTATAATAATGTCAACTCATTGAAATATGTTTACTTTATTCATTTTGCTTTATGTTGGTGCTCTATAAACTCATTGTTTATAGGTAGGTGTGTATGGGTATACATTCACTTTTAATTTAACCCTTTATCTGCTGAAGACAACTGTATATTCCTTGTAGTAAAATGATTAGGATTAAACACAGCACATCTATTGCTTGCCCCTCAGTGTGAGTTAAAGTTCCCGAAGAAGAAGATGCTGCTTGCCGGTGATGGTGACGATGATGACAGCGATGACGAGGACACGACGTGGTACAACCGCACGACGCAGTACACCAGGCGGGTGCTGTACTACCTGACTGACAGCGAGAGCTTCCAATCGCCACGCAGGAAACCCAGACTTGTCACGCGCATCTACAAACTTATCTGCCTGAAGTCAACCACACCTGAGGAACTGTATGCACGCAAGGTAATAAAATCCTTAAGATCTCTTCAGAATAAAATTGTTCTTGCGTCGCTCATCAACCTCACCATGTTGCACTGTCATACATATTAATAAACATCTCATCTTGTCTAGGCTACATGATCTGCTATATCACTTTAAACCCAGCATCTGTGTTTGAGAAATAGACGTGTGGGAAGACTCACGTTCCCACTAGGATACCATATTCTCAGGCGCAGAAGTGTATGGTATAGGGAGTGCAAGTAGACACAATATCCGGTGACATAAACTGGTCAAAAATCTAAATGCGCAAAAATCCAATGTCACATCACAAACAATCCACTGTCACATCACAAACAAACGTCATGATCCAGATGTATTTCACTTGTCACCTGAATTAACATTAGACTTGCACTCACTATTATTGGAAGAGTAGAAACATAGTAAATCAAAGCTCAGAGTTCTAACCAACACCTGTGATAGCTGTATGCATGCTTGTACTGCTCCTAACAGTGTTGAATTGCATCCTACACAGATTGATGCAGAGGAGTATGGGGAGGCACTGGCCCTGGCGAAGAGCTACGGACTGGACTGTGACCTGGTGTATCAGCGACAATGGCGGAGGTCACCCGTGTCCGTGGCGTCCATCCAGGATTACCTGGTGAGCATCGCGATGTGGCTGCAAGATTATGAACCCTTTTGAGTACCATTTCATTCCCAAGTCAAAGTTTTGTTCACAAATCTCCATATGAAATTTGAGCCTGAGCATGAAATCGTACTCGGAAAGTTTCATAATCTCGGAGCCTGGCCACAAGATTAATGACCCTTTTGAGTACTATTTAATCCTCAAGCTCAGATTTTATATGGGTATTTGTAAACAAAGCTTTCAGCATGAAATCCTACTACAAAAAGGTTCGTAATCTCTGGCCCAGATAACTTCTTGTATGTCATATTGAATTGATGTATGCAAGTTGTTAATAAGTGTTGTTAATAAATGTTGTTAATAAATGTTGTTACGTTGCATCCCAGAGCAAGATCAGCAAGAGATCATGGGTACTACATGAGTGTCTGGAGCGAGTCCCTGACAACATCGTTGCTATGCAGGAGTTACTACAGTACGGCCTGAGAGGCACCGACCTTCCAGCACTCATCACCATCGGCAACGGAGAAGACGGTGGAAGGTTTGTAAAATACGTCACATCGCTCATGTCTAGTTGGATTTGTTTATTGATAGCATGAGTGAAATAATCTTGAAAATGGCTCTAATTTACCAAACAACCAATTATTAATTGGAAAATAACCCACGAGATATGTTCCAAGTTCCAAGTTCTGTTTCTTTTTCGAAAGCTTTCCTTGTTATATTTGTCTCAATTGGGTGAAAGATTCCCATAGCGACAATAAACGCAATCACTTGTTTCTTGTTATATCCTCGGCCCACAGGGCGGTGCTTTAAATTACCTCACTTTACTATGATGACCCTCGTTGCAAATGGGTGAAAGTTTCCTGCAGCGACATTAAATTCTGTAATCACTCACTCACTCGCTATGATGATGATGAATACTATGAGCTGTCAGTAACAGGTGCTCTTGTTGTGTGGCTTTATATTGACAGTATACATGTATGTCTTTGTGCCATCAGATTCATCTTGTGCGACCCAGAAGAGGGTTTGTACGAGGACATGAGCTTCGACGAGTTCAACCCGGAGGATCAGAAACTGAAGGAGGAAATGCGGGTACAGAGAATGAAGGACTTGCTGGCTCAGGTGGATTTCAAAAAGTAAGTAGGAACGCATTCTGATCGATAGTTCACGTATGTCTTGATCGTTACTTGAATTATCAAGGAATATTTCATTGCGTCGTGGTGTATAGATATCTTGTGTTCTGTTTGCAGTATGAAGCTGGAACAGAAGGAGTTGTGCAGGGCCAGATGGAAGCTGCTGCAGTATGCATACAGACTCCGTACTTACGAGGTGAGTCCACACAGCTGTAAATGGGTACCCAGTAGAATGAAATGTTATTATGAATATTAACCTAGCACTTGAAATGGCAGCTTAGGTTGTATACTCCTGAGGGAGTTGAGATGGTATAATGAGTGTACACTGATCCAATGATCAGGTAATAATAGCATTTCGCTTAGACCACTCACTTTGTGCATAGTCTATTGAGATATTAATACACATTATTACGTTATTATGTTTGTGCCACATGTTCATACGAAGCATTCATGATGTTAAACCCCCATGTAATATTCACGTACAGACGTATATCCGGTGTGTTCACAGCATATTCTCGGGGGACAGAGTGCTGCCGTAGAGAGATTCAATTCAAAGTTCTTCAAGGATTTTCGATCTCAGAACATTGTGGAGACGGCAGTGAGCTATGCTCAGGTGGGTAATACCTGCTTTATTTACTGGTGCCAATTCTCTCAGTATCCAGTATTATTATGTCATTGTGATATAATTGTGTTTTCTAACTCGCTCGCTGTACGATCTCTCCTTCCAGATGTCTGACACTGAAGCAGTCGCTGCCTTGTTCACGTTTCACGGAGCAGAAACCCTAGAGCATAGGTCAGCATCGTCAATAATTGAAAATTATGTTCAAATTTAGATAGTATTTGAGTAATATTTTAATATCCATTTGAAAGTAATAGAATATGGAAATGAATGACTGAATGATTAAATTTGGGATTTCATCCTAAATTTAATACATTAAATAAAGGAAGTTGTTATTATGTATACATTTAAAACCTGATTCATAAATCTGATTGCGTGTTTTTCTTATATTTAAAGGCTTGCCATCTTGTCGAACTTCCCTGAAACCACATCACCAGCGGAATACAAGTACTTGTTGCCAGAAATGGCGTAAGTAGCCACTGTTAATCATAGTGTAGATTGTTGATAAAATAAATAATTACCGATAATTGTAGTATTGAGTATTGATAACAAAACACTGTTGATGAGTTTCTATACTGACTATGTTCTCTCCTGACTACAGGAACACAGAAGACGTACAGGCGTGGGATGCCGATAGCTGGAGAGACCCTGACTGGTGTGAGACGTCGCTGTGCAGGTAAGCTACATAAAGGACCCTCAGTAATCTGTGCCTTGGGGGGACAGAAATCTACTTCATTTCCTGGAGCTGGGGTGAGCTGTGTGTTACATTTAGGGCACTTCATATTGAAGCTGACGATTCTCAAATCAAGTAACATTCAGGGTCCAATTCCATAGAACTCTTGTAGTGCTGGTCATAATTCTCATACACTAACACCTGGGGGCTGCTCCTTTCTAGCTGTTCTAACTACATGTGTCGGACAGAAAATACAGACAGAACAGCTAGAAAGCAGCAGCCCCATAATTACGACTCTCGTAGCGCAGCGATCATTCTGTGGATCGGGACCCAGGGGACGGGTGTAGACAGATATATTTTCTATGGTGATGAGTTTCATGTACATGTCAGGTCTGGGGAGTAATGTTCATCTGCACGGTGTAAACAGCCTTGTATCCATCTTGTTAATTCTCTTCCTGCAGGACGGCTGTTGACCCCCATCCAGTCGACCTCAGTGCCTTCCTGTATGAAGACCACCCAGATCTGGAAACATTCAGGTTGGTCTGACACCAGGATTTGAGGATTTGAGGATTGTTTATTATTTATTTTTGTGTCTTGAATCATTGCGTATCAATGGAAGATTCTTGCTGCAACATTTAAGCCATAAGATAATCTTCCACGGATTTTGAGGCTCTGTGGTGGATCTCGTAAACCTGACATTGGCCTGCAGCCCCTGGATCCTGGATGCTTCAGCTGAAAATACATTTTCTCATTCTAATCACTCGCGCACTTGTCCCTAGGGTTATCTTCCCCTACCAAAAGCAGATTGCAAGAGAAATGACTGAAATTAAACCTGGCCCCGAGAGTACGAAACTTTTCTGAGTACGATTTCATACTCAACTCTTTTTCATAATACATCATGTTTTATAGCATAGCACATGAGTTGACTACAAAAACGTACTTAGAAAAGTTTTGTAAGCTCGGGGCCTGAATGGATTTTCTGAGACGAGAGTATTTTCTTGTCTTGCAGATGTAAAGAGCTGACGAAGACACTGGTGACAGACTGGTACATAGACAGGGCATGTGAGATTGACCGTCTGTCCAGACTTGTTGACCACACCCTGGAGCTTATCAAGCTGGGGATCCAGTACCGTGTCGAGGTGTGTAGTTACCTCCCTTTGTCTCAGCACTCATTAGTTGCATTTTCATTTGCTTAAACCCAGCTAGCCGCTTTCTGGTTCGAGAATATGGTCACGGGACGGTGAAACTGCCCAAAAAACAAAACCTTGGCAGACTTCCATCCAGCTAAAATGCGCTGGTCACCAGATACCGGCGCAAGCGGCATAAGCAGGCTAGAAATAAGCCAGTTGGTGTGCAAATAAAACAGTGATGTAAGTGGTGTACGCCATACCTAGCCGGCTAATTCATATCAAGCAGCCTTATTGATCCATGATAGTGTATACAGTTTATACATAGGAATGGGTCACGATAAAAAATATGAAAATCTTGAGAGAGAAAATGAAGAAAATATTACTAATCAGTAAGACATACAGATGTACAATAGGTTAGTTAATAAAGACCGCCCTGAGATAACAAAACCTTCGTGAGTACAATTTAAGGCTGAAGTTATGTGCACATCTCCATAGAAAATTATATCCGGAGCATGAAATCTTCAAAATCTTTCATGATCTCTGGGCTTGAAGTATTGAATCCATTTAGTATGTAAATGTCATGTGTTTTGCGAGAATTGTCTAGATATCGATTAACAATATTTCCAGGGCCTGTACGACCTTCTAGATGACCTGCTGACAATGGAGATGCTGGTGTACGAGTGCAACATTGACGACGGCCTGACAATTGCGCAACTCCAGCAGATGGCCGACTATGACAAACTGGAGCTCATCCTGTCCAAGGTATCGTAGCACGTCGAGAAAACCTGTGAGAGAGATTCCTCTGTTTTGAGGAGATTTATTTCAAAGATATATATATATATTTTTTTATTTTTTTTTTATTTTTTTACTTTTAACTTTTAACTTATAATTTTTTATTTTTTATTTTTAATTTCCTTTATTTCAAAGATTTATACTGTTTATTTGTAAAATAATTATCACAGTAGGTTAAGTTTATGACCTTAAAATGCTTAAAATGCTTTAAATAATCAACAAAATTATCGTTGGTATTTGCAGTCGAGTGAGGAAATGTACGTGAAGAATCTGCGTCGATGGATGGTGCCGTTCCTGAGGCAGTGCGAGAGAAAGCGGCCAGGGGCGTATAACTCTCTGCTCCACGACTACATCATCACCAAGGCTAAGACTGACCTCACACTGGTGGCCAAGATCTTCGAAACATCCAAACCTGGTGTATGTATTGTACTGTACTCGAAAATAATGCAAATTACTAAATGGAATTGTCCTTAATTGATTAATTGGAATGGTCCTTTGGAAATGTAGGTTCAATTTCCAAGGTCACAGTAGAACAGGAAGTATGCTTTATTAGCAATCACAAATATTTTATACTTTGTCAATAGAGTATTTTGTCTATTCAGTATTTTCAATACTTTGATTAAGACGTTGGAATTTGATTGCAGGCAAAACAGCCAGTAGTTGAAGATAACAGTGACTTGATGTTGTTTGCCTTGGAGGCTATTTATATATGTGAGAGGTAAGAATACATTTGTTATTAACAATATATCGAGAGTATTTTCATTACCTAGATATAAAGTATGTTATTTACTTACTAAGATGAATGCATTTTCATCACCAACGGGGATACACGTTTGCATTAGATAATGAGATAATTTGTTTTCATTACAAATTGATATAATATTTTTTCATTTCCAAATGAGATTTATGCTTTTTCATTAATAATTGTCATAAATGTATTTTCATTACATGTAATATTAAGTTCTAACGTTGTGGTTGTCCAGAGATGACCAGCTGGACCTGGCCCTGACCATCACCCAGTGTCTGCCTCTCAAAACACAGTGAGTGCTTTACCTGCATCACTCCTGCTGTGACATTAAACAACAAATAATTTATACCATTATACTAATGAAAGTTACATTTTGTTAATCTGTCACCTGCATATCTTTGCTTATAATCCTTTTACAGATCTGGGTTTGTTCGTTTCTTGAAGCGCTCTTATCTACTAAGAGACCTTAAGGACTCTCGTAGCAATCTCTAACACATTGTCGAAAATGGGTGAACGATTCCTGCAGCTATGTTAAACTTCATAATCACTCTGTAATACATAGGGATTGTGCACTTACGAGAGAGATATGGTCTCATAGAGGATATGCGAGCTTTGAGAAATTATACCCAGGTGTTGGTGTTTATGTTTGTGTTGCTGCGACATAAAACAAAAACTATTTCGCTTTACTTTTATGCTTTCTCATGTCACATAAATCTGAATTATGTTTTTCCAGGAAAGATTCGCCAGAGCTGGTGAAGCTTCACAAGGAGGTGGATAAACTGGAGAATCACCTCAGGTACACGACCATACTGTCAATAGTTGTTGGATAATCTGCGATATAACATACACGCATGCACTCGTAATGCATTTGGCATACACATATATAGTGAACATATCCTTGCCAATAGGCAGAATATTATTGACTGTGATGGTAATAATGAGGATCATGTTGCAATGATGCTGACTGCTTTTTCAATAATTTCACAGTGGGATGAAAATTCTGAATGAACATACCATCAAGAAACCAATCTTCTACATCAGAGATACAGAGGTATGTGGGAGATATTCTGAATGTCAGTCTTATTGTTGTAACACAATATGGATATAGCAATACATATACTATACAATTTCAGCACTGTTTTAGCTTACAAGGAACAAATAATTTATACCATAATACAATATCTATGTGATTTCTCAAAGTTAGTAATTCTGATCAAAATGCTGATCTGTACATGGTTCTAAATTTCTCTTCAGAATGATCTGGAGGAAACCCGTAGCTTGATGGTGAAGATCACTCGCCTAGCAGGTCGAAGGTCAGTACGATATCGTAATATTACAATTACCTCAGTGTTAGAAAACTGATCTGCCCGTAAAGCTAAATTTTAACAACTTGAATGCCAGCTTGGGTTGTATGATCCCCAGGGAGTTGAGAAGGAACATGAGGGTGCACTGATCCATTAACTGTGGTAATAACGTAGTGCTAATAATGTAGTATGCTTTCAATTGTGAATTTAGCACAATATTCTTGTGACAAAGCAAGATGTTTTCTGTTGGGCATTGCCTGTTGAACTCGGCCCAGGTCATACGGAGGACTTGTCTGTTGTAGGACTCCGCGACTGACAGAGCTGCAATGGCGCCGACTTCACGACGACTTGATGGAGATCCAAAACAAGGTGTACAGATGTATCTCTGCCGACGATTGTCACGAGGTGGGAGGCGGCCGTCAGTTATGTATCTCTCTTTGCTTGTCATAAACATATATAATGGACTTTTGTCTTTTTCTGTTTATTTAAATTTGAGCCACCTCTTTAGATAGATTGTTTTTTGTTCTTTCATTTGTTTATTCATTTGTTTGTTCATTCATTACATTTGCCAGTTTTCATTATTTAACCATCTCCCTGCTGGATTAGGCACCACAGGCACTGCTCATTGGGGCATCTCTAGTTGCCTTTAGCATGGAGAGGGTTAAAGTTGAGCAACCTCTTGATTGATTGTTCGTTCATTCATTAATTTGTTCCTTCATTAATTAATTGTGTCTTCCTCGTTTCTTTCTTGTTTTCTTTTATTTTTCTGTTATCCGTTACCTGTTTAAAAAAACCACATCACCTCGATGACTGATTCTCCTCGTCATGTATGGGTGAAAGATTTGCTCTGTGACGTAAAGCAATACTTAACTATCTAACTGATTCTCCTTGTTTATAATGTCTGAATCATCTGTCATCTTTTACCACCCACCCCTGTCTCCGCCATACCTGTTTTGAAACCCGCCCATTGTTTCCTGTGCCCACAGATCTACGTGGAGAGTCTGCTGTGCTCTAGCAGCATGGACACCATCAAGCTGGCGGGGGAGATGGTGGAGCGCAGTAAGGGCGACGCCAAGCCCACGCGGCAGCAGCTGCAGAGGAAGGTGCCGTACTCCTCCGCCATCATACTGGTGCTGTCCGCCGCCCAGGAGTACTTCAACTCCTCCACCAACCTCATGGACTCCTGCATGGATCTGGCCAGGTGAGAACACCCCGAGAAGTCGGCCATTTTGAATTTTGTGATTTAAATTTAAATTTAATTTTCTTTTGTTATTTATACATTTAATTTTTTTTTGGTTTTTGTGAAGTTGGTTCCCATCACTCCCTCTATCCTTTCCTTGCAAGATTATGTCGTCTCGTATGAGTGAAAGATTCCCGAAGTGACATAAAGCGACAAATCAGTCGCATTTAAAGTATAGTAATGATAATAATGTGTGTATTTATATTACCCCAACTCCATGCTTGAAGTCGTCGCAAATGGTTGAAAGATTCCTGCAGCGATATTAAACTCTATAATCACTCAATCACTCCATGCTTGAAAGCTTGCTGATAGTGCTACATTATTACCCCGGTCAATGGATCAATGTGCCATCATTTTTCCTGATCAACTTCCTGGGGAGTATACAGACAATATTGTATGTTCTTGGTAAATACGGTATATTGACTTTAAGTTTGGTTGTATTGCAGATCCTGCTTAAATCTTATACTGGACACGCCTGAAGTTATCCAGGAGGAACTCGACCTGATCGCCTCCCTTGCTTTGCTGGACGACTTTGGTGTGTCTGTTCTCCCGTTGCAAGGTTGGTATATGTCACGATAGAAGTCTTGTTATAAATTTTATTAATGTTTCTATCTTGGTTTAATGTATTTTATATGTAATAGTGATCAGTTGAAAATTAAATAAATTTGGCCATAGAACATATAATGACAACGTGAATAGTGTATTGTTTTTTGTTATTGTTGTTTTGTGGGTAGCATTTTGCAAACCAATTTTTGACATGCATAGTGATACAATTGTGACAGTTAGATAGAAATGTAGTGAGGAAATAGATTTTTCAAAATAATGTTGCGTTGAATTTTTCAGTTCGTCTGAGCACAGATCGTTTGAGTTTAGTGAAGGAAGCTGTCAGCAAACGACAAGCTGCCTACAAACAGTCGCGGAAGGTGAGTGTAGATATATCTTCCCAATCTGAAAACAACATGGCATGCATGTAAATAATTTTGATAAAACATCAGGCTGCAAGATTACATAACTTTTTGAGTATGATTTCATGCTCAAGCTCGATTTTTATATGGGGATTTGTGGACAAAACTTTGAGCATGAAATCATAATCAAAATGGTTTCATAATCTTGGGACCGGTTCTACAATAAATATTGAAAAGTAGGAGTACGTTTGGTGATGATTTCCAATTTGTCTGCAGCTCCTGAGACTTGGACACTTGTTGAGAATTCCTGGAAAAGACAAATCCGAGAGAGACGCCAAGGTGTGGAAACTGATCGGAGAAGCCGCTGTCATGGTGAGTTGGCAAACCTTTTCTTATCAAGACAAACTTTCCTGCCAAAGAGAACCAGAGATGTGGAGCAGGTATTTTTGTTCATCTATCGGGTTAAAGTTTTCAATTATACGTATATTTCAGACCAAGGACTACGAGTTCGCAGAGAGTTGCTGTAAGCAGCTGATATCGGCGGGATATTCCGAGGCCTGGACTCTGTGTGTGGATCTGGCGGAGCAGGAAGACTTCAGCTCAATAGCAGCCAAGTAAGATCATCTTACAACAGTCATCTTACAACAGTCACTGCCACAATCGGTCATCTTCACAATCAGTCGCTGCCACTATCAGTCACTGCCACAATCAGTCATCTCCACAATCAGTCATCTTCACAATCAGTCAACCAATCATTATAGCTCATGAGTTGGGATGGGTAGATGGGTAAATGCACAATGGTAGAATGTTGGACCAGAGCTAAAAGCCTTGGCTTCAAATCCTGTCCCAGTAGCCAATGATCGATGTTTGCGAAAGTTATCTTTCTGTCGCGACCATGATAAGATACGCTATCTGTGGCAATGCAGTTACCTTGGCCTTGTCAGTACCAGCCAGTTCTCGCAAGTTTACTGCAACATTCAATGCTATAGATGTTGCAGGTTTCATTCTGTCCTAAACTGACAAACCTTGATATTGATGAAAGAATCTTAAAAGTAGTTCTAAACCCCAATAAAAGAAAATTGAAATAAAAATATGTTAAAATGGAATTTCTACTGTAACTGCAGTGTCCTTTAATTTTGTGGTATGGCAGCTTTCAAAGTAGTATGGTGGATACATATGCTAATATATGATTTGTCATTTCAGAGTTGACCTTTTATCATTCGCTACAACTTACTGCTCTCCAGAAATGATTGAACCGATTCTCCAAGCCAAGTGTCTTCTTGAGATACAGGTATGACAGCTCTGTTGTTTCACAGAAATGTGTATGAATGCTGTGGTGTTTAATGATGAATGATGTGTTTATTGTACTCTCTGATGACCACATAAGCTTGAATGTCGACCTATCTTCCGACAGCTCCTGATCGAGAGAGTCAGCACGGACATTGAGAACAACCACGACTCTCAGCGGAGCAGTCCGTTCTCCGCCAAGGCCGCGATCCAGCACACGCGGCAGATCCTGTCGTCGACGTCCACCACGACGAAGGCAGTGTTCTCCACTGTGACAGATAGCAAGTTTTGGAAGGGAGCCATCCACGCCATGAAGCAGCCAGTTCACCGACAATTGTCTACCGTGGTCGACGACGGAAATGCAAAGTTCGACCGACAGGGATGCCACCCGTTCTACGAGAGCATCATCGACGACTGCTACTCAAACGTGGTGAGTACAGAAACTGGTGTGGATAGCATTGTGAATAGATAACTGATTGGGGTGGTAGAGCAGTGGTAGATGTTCAGACTTTGTAGACTTTGAAATCTGTTGTCGTTGGTTGACGATTAATGTAATCTCGTGTTCCAGAGTGAAGTGAACTACCAGACAGGGGAGATAACTGTTAGAGCGGAGATAGAGATGAGTCAGATCATGCTGCGGACAGCCAAACTGGAGGAAATGTTAACAGAGGGAGAGAACTCTCAACCAGCATCTGAAGGTAAATACAGAAAAAAAATCCATTAACATTTGGGCGGGTCTAATCTAATCTATCTTTCTTTGGTATTAATTTTTGAGCATTTTCTACAGACCTCATCTAAATATAGGAGCTATAGAAGAGGGACAGTTTGTAGCGCAGTGGTAGAATGTTGGAGCCAAAGGTTCCAGGTTCAAATCCTGCTCTGGGGGCCCGGCATCAATGTTCGTGAAAGTTACCTTTCTGACGCGATATTGATAGGATGCAAGTGGAGTGGCAATACAGTTATCATCCTTGGTCTTGTCACTACCAGCCGGTGCTTGCAGGTTTACTGCATTCAGCGCTACGGATGCCAAGTTGTGAAATTAGTGAAGATTCTAGAAAGCGACTCTAAACCCCAATTAAAAAATAATAATACAGAAGCAAATTCTAGGTGTTGACGTAAATGTCAAAGTATGTCATTTCGCTAAAAAACTCATGTTCAGGGGCCAATTTTATGAAACAAATATAACGCTATAAACGTTGATAATTTTTTGTATTGTAGTCTACATATACCATAGTTATCACTAGCAGGTACATAGAAGAAATTTATGCACAATTAATTTCTATTTCAGTTCTCATAGAGTTGGCCAAATCAAGTTTACCAAGAGACAGCAGTTTAGGACTGGCATATCTTCTAGCATTGCCAAACGTAAGTTCATAAGTCTGAGTAAATCATACATAGGAATGTATAGTAGATGTACATATATGCCTATGTGGATACTAGAAGTTATTTTCTAACTTTAATATCCATTTATTTACATTTATTCATGCACAGGCATGTTTTCATGTACTAGATGGTAAATTGCCTGCCTTAATAGATGATAGGTTGCCAATCTTATCTGCACATTTATAATTTTTCTTTTTAACCTTAGGCCACTGATGCCGAAAAGTGTTTTGAAGATCTCCCAACAACGGATGTATCGATCCAACTGGCGCTGTATTACTACGCCCTACAGGTGTTTTCATGTCTCAAGCCATGTTCAAAGCCTCTTCTTTATGGACTATATCAACATGACCCCACAAGGGTAATTCATAAGGTCATCAATCATGTGACTAGTAGGTCGAACACTGATTGGCCAGCGGAAGTGATGGAGCTGATACCCAAACTTGAGAAATACAGAGACATGTTGAAAGATTACAACCAGGCTGTTACGCTTAAGAGATTAGGCAAAGGTAATGTATGAAGAGAATCTCTTAAGTATTAATTCTCGTCGTAAAACTTTAAAATTCTCTTCATGAAATCGTCATGTATCAGTGAAACATTCCTGTTGTGACGTAAAACAATAATTCATTCACTCTCTTCATGATAAAAAATCATAAAATAAAATTTAAAAAAATAAAAATTGTGTATCTCTCAAATGCTATGCTATTTGCTTGAAGACTAGTTATATATTAAATACTATTATATTGTTAGTTTCCTCCTGAATAGTATTGTACATTAACAGTGTTGTCGTCGCCCATGTGTAAAATATTCCTGCCACAACGTAAACCATTAATTAATTAATTCCTGCTGAATATTTGTAGGTGTGGATGTCGTGAGGTTTGCTGATGATCCCATCTATAAGGAGGACACTATCCTTGGTCTGGCTATGTGAGTTGAATATTCCATTTTACATTATCCCCAGGGAGTTGAGATGGTCTGATGAATGCACACTGATCTATTTTACCAGTGCAGTAATATGCCATAGCTGTTACAAATACATTGTGCTAGTATTATTATCCTTACAATTTTAAATTTCATGAATTTTTAGCTTGAAATTAACTGCTAGGTTTTACGCTGTTTTCATGTGCCTCACAAGTACATTTAAGAAATATTATCATTGAAATTTAATTGAAGCTTGAAACTCAACGCGAGTTTTTGCGGTTTTTCTAGGAGTGTGGAGGAGGATATGTACCAGATGGCCGTGTCGCTGGCTGAACGCTACGATCTGCCGTTGTGGGAGGTGTACATCTCGCACCTCGAGTTCCTCTTCACTGACAGTGGGTGAGTATAACATAGAAGCAAACATGTCCTCCTGATATCTGTGAAAAAGGACAACTCTTTGACACATCGTCTGACTTTGGTGACAAAAGTCCTGAGTGCGAACCAATGTCGGAGATCTGGCTCCAAGATTATGGAATGTTTCTGAGTACGATTTCATGCTCAGCTCATGATTTGTTCATAAATCCCTATATAAAATTTGAGCTTTAGCATGACATTGTACTCAAAAGGTTTCGTAATCTCTGGGTCTGGTTTCACAGAAGTTATTGTGCAGGTTTCTTCCTGCCAGAATCTGACAAGTCATGATATTAGTCAAAGAATAAAAAATAAAATAAAATAAATGCAGTAAGTTAATGAAGGAATCTTCAATGCGGCTCTGAACCCAAATGACAATCCAAAACAAAACAAAGCCTGATCTATTGTGGTGTAGACTATCCACAGAGGAGGTTGAGGAGAGAGTGAACCGACTGAAGATCCTGCCCGAGCTGACGGCACAACCGGAGGAGTTCTGCGAGCGGATGTACAGGTCCGTGTTTCCGACCATCAACGGCACGGACCACGACCGCCTGGGATACTTCTTCCAGCTGCTGGACGGCCACGACTCCGGGCGACTCCAGGGTCAGACTCCGGACACCCACGTCAAGCTGCTCAAGAAGATCAAACCCTCCGCTCCAGGTCAGTGCTTGTCCTGTCCTTGTCCTTGTCTTGTCCTGTCTTTCTGTTTGAAGATTCATTTTGTGTTTTGTCATTTGTCCAAGTTGCAATGGCTTTATAACTGATCTTAACTTCTTGGCCGTGATGTCCTTGGTTGTTTCTTGAGATAATTACATTATATAGAAATACCGATCTCTTCACTGGTTCCTAATTGTTTGAAATGGGCTGAAAATTGCAATTGTTTTGAAAATGTTTTGAAAATGTGAATGGTTAGCTCATATCCCTATATGTCTTTAGTAGGTAAAAAAAATTATAAAAAAATTTAATATAATTTATTAAACCGATCTTATTTTGAAAACGGTAGTTGTCGAGCTAATAGTATCTGAATAGAATCGTCATGTGACATTTAGTTTAACCAGTTGATGAGAGACAAGGCCGTTGAACTGGGAATGAATCTATTCATTATATATATTGCAGGCTTGGACTACAGGAAACTGATGGATGGGAAGACGGCTCCACTGGAGGTTCTTCAGCCAGTCCTTAACAGCAGTAACATCGGTACTCTCGCTAAACTGGCCGGCAAAATACCAGATGGGGTGAGTTCATCCTGACACAATCTCATTGTTATTTACTATACAGATAGAAAAATCTAATAATAACGATCCAATAATATCAGATGTTGATGCTGTTGTGAGAGTTTCAGGCAACGATACCCTGGTGCTAGTTAAAGCTGTTCAATACTTCACTTCTAATCTAAACCCAGGGACTGATCAATGTAAATACTGTTATACAAAGACGCACTGTTGATTCTCCGTGTTGTGTTTCAGACAGGTGGCTTCCTCCACTCCAGTGTGGTGTACTCAGCCTGGGCCTCCGGTCAGTTCTGGAAGTCCGAGCAGTCAGGGAGTCGGCCCACCACCTCGGTCAGTCCTCAACACACTCAGTTTGTAGCCATACTATAAGAATCATTGTTGTACGATTGTAGGAATGTTTTGAGAATAGATCCCCAGACTCGCATTTCACGACGGTGTCCCAACTAGTTAGGAGCTCCTAACCTGAGTTATCATCTTGTAAAGTGTTTTACGACGACGTCACAAGTCATATCCCTTCTTAAATCGGCATCTAACTTAGGAGGTGATAAACTGGGTCATAACTTTAGGAGGCCGTCATGAAACGGGGGCCAGGTCTACAGTGTAACCCTTTCACGAAGCACCGGACTGATCACTGCTAAATGGTGGATGGCATGCTTTAGAAATGCACATTATTATGTTGATGTCACTGTTGCAGCCTGGCTGGATCCATCGCTACGAGGGTTGTGGAGATTTCCTACAGAAGATGCTTCCCGAGGACGTGGTCAGCTTCATAGACAGCATCGCCTTCGTCAGCGACAGCAGGCAGCTGGTGAGCCAATACGTGGTGAAACTTTACTGGGTTGTTAGAGTGTCTGGCCATCCTTTCATGAAGCTCTCACATTAGTGCGTTCTATTTCCGGGACCTGGAACCAGACCTGGAACTAGCCCCGGAGCCAGACTTGCAGTCTATTCACCAGACACGGACTCAATTCCTGGCAATCTGACTGGCTCAAATAACCCAAAATATGAATAAATATTTTCCTAATCCTAACCCTAACCACATGGGCCAATCAGATCGCTGGGAATTGGGTCCAGATCAGGGTATTGTTTCTCGACGCTCTCATACCTACAATGAGACTATAAGGACTTTCATAGCGATCTCTACTACATGGAGGTCGTGCACTTACGAGGGCGCTATGGATATATGAGAGCTTCGAGAAACGATACCATGGGAAATAGACCCCACCTCTCATCCACTGAGACATCTGTAGCACTGGTAGCTATGAGAGGGCCATTGTCTCATAGTGGATACTAGAGCTTCATGTAAGTGTGCCCAGGTCTATCTGACGAGACAGCCAGCCACAAGGCAGTTAATCTCTGACTTTCTCTCCTCACAGCTGGAGTTGAGTTGCCGGCAGGAGCTGGTGAAACGAGCGACTCGGTTCTGTCGGCAGCAGGCCGGGGGCAAGAAGAAGAAGCAGGAGACTGCTGGGAAGGTCAGCTGGGATGAGGCAGCCAATCAGCTGCAGCAGAGGCTGGGTCACCTGGTCAACGTGGGTTGTGACACCATGAGGTCGTTCAGCCAGGCGGAGACGGACCAGTACAAGAAGTACGCCGACCTGTACGATGGCAGCTGTGGCGACCAGAAGCAGATCCAACGGCTGCTGATCTCCATGGTGCTGGACAAGGAGACTCCCGACCTGGTGGACGATGTTCTACAGGTGGCGCCACTAGGGTCATGGACGGTGCGCACAGCGGTACAGGAGGCAGTCCGAGTCGTCATGGACAGTCTGAGGTCAGTATCCAAGCCGACCCGGAGATTACAAAACTGCGAGTACAATTTCATGTTTAGCTCGAGCTTTAGCATGAAATTTTACTCAAAAATGTTTCCTAATCTCAGGGCCAGGTTTCATCTCTGTCAGTATTTCATGGGTGCTGTCCAATAGGGATTGCTTTAACCTTCCACCTGTTGGGATAATCATCTTTACTGCTCATTGTGGCTTCTACAGTTCCCTCTAACAGTGAGAAGATTATGTCTGTCGTCTTGTCCAGAGCTGACAGGTAAAACATTCTTGTTCTGTTTTCAGAGATCCCTCGTCTAAGTCAGAACTACTCGGGGACAGAGACGCCATGACTGTCCTGGAGAATATCATCCTCAACGTCCATGAACATCAATCTTGTGGGTCAGTACATACAGCTAACTGCTTCAGATGTATGCACTCGGGACATCGTGTTCATATGTAAAAAATAAAATAAAATTGTTTACCCCCGTATCTCGTCACATATAGGTGAAATATTCCAACTGCGACGTAAAGCACTAAATCAATCCATCAATTTATGTATCTCCACTTGTTTGAAATGGATTGTCGCAAATGGGTGCAACATTCCTGCAGCAATGTTTAAACTCCATAATCATGTTTGCAAAAGGTACCTCTTTTTCTGCAGCCAATGTTTTATTTACAAGTAAACTTGTTAAAGTCATTGTCGTTTCCTGTTGCCAGGGGAGACCTGATAGTTGCTGAGGACGTCATGGCGTTGCTACGGCCATTTTGTTCAGATAGTACTGTCGCCGTCAAACCCAGGCTCGATGTCCTCCATCTTCTAGAACACGTAACTTGATTTTAAAATTTACCCTGAAAATGTAATCCCGATTTGTTGACAATTTTCAAGAATTGGATCAGTTTAATTACTATTCTTCTTTCATGTGTTTGTAATGATAACCAGTGGAATTGTATTTATCTTCATTTACATGAAACGTACAAAAAAAGTCTGTATTTCTGATACGTTTTGTTTTATTGTCATCTCTCGTTGTTCTTCAGAGTTTTGATCTGTCGAAGGAAGATGCTGCTTTATTAACGTTCTATAGGACCGAGGCTCTGGTGTCGTCAGCCTGGAAGGGGGAAAGGGTAATTATATACGTAGAATGATACACTTCCTGTTGCCCTGATACACTTCCTGTTGCCCTGATACACTTCCTGTTGCCCTGATACACTTCCTGTTGCCCTGATACCTGTTGCCCTGATACACTTCCTATTGCCCCGTATCAGTCACCTATATTGGAGGGTTTATTGCTTTTTGTTGTTTGTGGACTCTGTTATCCATATGCTATTGGAGGAATTACTGTATCATGTTTGTGCTTTTGGTGCAGCAACATATTGGTACTCTTTGACAAAGATGATTGGAGGCAATTTTCTCATTCCACTGATCAGGGCCCGTATTCTCGAAACTTCTTAGCCAAGAACTTCTTCTTAAAAAATTAGCATAAGCAGAAAAACAGTGTAGGCAAATTCTTAGTACTTACTGTACAAACTTCTTAGGACTTACAAAGTTTCGAGAATACAGGTCCAGTGTTTTATGTCGCAGCAGAATCTGTCCACTGAACGTTGTATTGAAGATGAAAGTCCAACAAACCAATGCTTTCAATACTGTGTCTGAGAAGGAACTTTCTGAATGTCAATCGTCAGTATGTGATGTGATATGTGCCATGAATTCAAGATTGCTGACATTCCTGTTGTTTACAGCTTGCGGAGTCAGACATCCTCAGTGACGACACTCGGCACAAGTTGTTCTGTCGTCTGCTCAACGTCAGCTCGGACAAGAATCAGTTTCTTTCTCTCTGTCAGCTGCTCAAACTCTGGTCACCATTGGACTCCATGAAGGAAGGGTGAGATCACTAAGAATTAGATACTAATAGCGATAGTGTTTGCCACGTAAGGGTGAAAAATTCCCGCTGTGACGTAAAACAATAATTCACTCACTGATAGTGTATTTCCTTTATGTAGAAATTTACAATGATTCCACTATCAGCAGGACAAATCACACCAAAATTTAAGTCACTTTCCATTTAAAATCATACAGGTGAGGCTTCATAGTATATTTCCCAAGGAGTTTAGATGTAATGAGTTCACCAGGGTAATAATTGTATAGTGCTTTGAGTACGCACCTAGTGCATGTGGTCAAGCGTGATATAAATACACATAATTATTATTACTATATAAGCAGGGCAATTTTCCGTGGTTCCTCGCTGATTAATGACATTATGGGTCACTTTTTTTACCCTGGACGTGGCTTGGTGCCTGCAGCCCGGGCTTGTTTTCTGCTGAAATCACAATTATCTGTTGTCATGCTTGTCATACATCGGTATTCTGGATAACAATAGGAATGGATGAACTTTCTTCTCTGGTTGCCCTCCCGTTGGAGGTAAATCTGACACTAAGATTACGAAACATATCTGAGTATGAATTCATGCTCAACTCAAAGTTTTGTTCACAAATCCCCATATAAAATCTGAGCTTGAGCATGAAATCATACTCAAAAGGTTTCGTACACTAGGGGCCTGGAAAGCTAAGGTAACCATGAGCGTGTTGTTGCTAAGGTAACCGTGAGTGTGTTGTTGCTAAGGTAACCGTGAGTGTGTTGTTGCTAAGGTAACCATGAGTGTGTTGTTGCTAAGGTAACCGTGAGTGTGTTGTTGCAGTGTGTCACCGGCCACCAATCCCTGGGCTCAAGTGTTCACGTCCATGGTGCGGTGTCTGGGCGCTGACGGTGGTACGCAGCTCAACTCTACAGTGCAGGAGATATGTGAGGGAAACCCTCTAGATAGCCAGGTGAGAGAGTGGACTCTTGTGTCCAGACACTTGGAAATAACGTAGCACTTTTAATTTTAATTATATATTTTTTATTATGTTTTTCAACTGGTATTATTTACACATTCCAGTGTAGTCGCCATGTGTTTGACACTCTCCTGAAGCAAGGACACTCTGTGGAGGGTGTCAAGTTCCTGCTTCAAGCTGGCCACGCCCAGCTGTTCCCAGTTGCCATGGAAACACTTGCCGCTCAAAAAGAGGTACCTTCAGTTATTTCAAGAAAATTCATCAACAAGTTTAAGTAGAAAATATCACAGTCCGATTATCATGGATATATCTTGTCTATTTTTGTTGTAATGTTTAATTTTAAATTAATTTTTGGATTGTGAAGTTTTATTAATGAATATATTTTATTTATTTGGCTGTCGTGCAATCTCAATGGAAGTACTGGCTTATTTATTTACCTGTGATACACATTCAACCATTGCTTTCCAATCTACAGGTTGTGAACCATGAAGGTCTGTTCAGTGTCATTCTGAAGTGCGGTCTAGTCACCTCTGTCGTCCAGACCAATCACTACAGCTCTCTCATAGAGTACCTGCTGGAGAGGCAAGGATGTGACGGTCGTCCCGATTGGCTGGACCCGCAGTTGATTGCCAATCAGCTGTTAGAGAGCGGGTTTGCGGCAGAGGCAGGCTCTCTGATGCTCCGGGCCAGGTCTAGTCATCCAGTTCTGCAGACTTTTGGAGCCGCTCTTGGTCTGCTCGGAAACTGGCTTAAGAAATCTTGACATGTCTGTAATGCGCCTGTGACTGTCTGTGACCTGCCTGTGACACATCTGTGACATGTCTGTAACACGTCTGTAACTAGGAATGACTAACCATGCTTCAGTATCAATATGCAAAGACATGCTTGTGATAGATACATACTCAGCAAATGTCCAATTTCTATCAGCCTAATGTGATCAATGATTAGGATGAACATATTTTGATCTTATGGGTACCTGCTTATGATAGAAAATGTTGTGTCCAAAGCTATTCCAAATTCTATCTGCCAATGTGATTTGGCTGAACATATATTAGTCTTATGGGTACCTGCTTGTGGGTGGAGCTTGCCCTGCGATCTCTCATTGGCTGTGTAACAAACGCTGGAACCAGCACAGCATTGTGATAACATTATGTCCAGTGAACCATCAGCTATGAATGTTCAACCATTTAACTGTCATAGACAACATTACCAATGAATTAATGTATGGTGATCTGTTTCAGTCAAAACCCTCGTATATTAAAACATTGCATGTATTGTAGAGAATATTAACAATAAAATAATGTATGATGATCTATTACAGTAAAACAAACTCATACTATAAACAACATTTTATAGTGCAGTAGTGAGCCATATTATCTTTAGTTTGGTGTATGATTCTGAATGATTCTATTCCGCTGGATGAAATTCATATGCAATTTACTTTATTATTACAGAATAGCAGTAGTATTGTTGATAAGATGATGCATACAAGTAGCAACATTTGTTGTTGATGACTGATGTATGTGATGAAGGGTGGTGGGTGCCATGTTTCTGTGTGATACTGAAGGTGCTGACAGGACTGTGCCAAATATGGATTAGACATTGGAATATGCAGGTATATCTCTCTTAATGATATATCTCTATGATGATAATCATGTAATTTGTAGCGCAGTGGTAGAGTGTTGGACTTCGGAGCCGAAGGTTCCAGGTTCAAATCCCGTCCCGGGGGCCTGCCATCAATATTCGCAAAAGTTACATTTCTGATGCGATATTGATAGTGAGTTATTGCACTGACTGTAGAGTGGCAATGCAGTTATCATCCTTGGTCTTGTCAGTACCAGCCGGTGCTCGCAGGTTTACTG
>JAUTBV010007351.1:0-22648 GCA_032361325.1 Lepetodrilus fucensis | reverse complement strand
CACAACCAAAAAAAATTTAAAAAAATTTAATAAATCGCAATCGACACAAAATTGAACTGTTAAGGTTACTGGAGAAATGTTAGTGCTTATAGCGGTATCTATTGTCAAATTCCTCACATAAAAATCTGGAATTGCTTCCATTTGGCTTAACTACAAAGAAGTCATCAGGTTCAGAAATCGACGCTTGCAGCAATATCTCGATGCCCGCTTCAATCCAACGCAAATATTATCTTTGTGGTCTTTTGCTGAAACTTGTTTTCCTCCAGTTTATCTTCATCAGCAGAACTATCTGTTTGGAGACGAGCAAGTAGTTACATCCCAAGTTCTGAGAGAGAACTGACGGCCAGACGGCAGTAACATCAGTTTTAAATCATACAATGTTATCGAGAGTCTGGGTTTCATCCAAGATATCGATGTGAAAGGTATGACCACTCGTCTCTGTGCGATAAAATAGAAAATGTAATACGTTCTCGTGTTAGAACTTACTGATCTATGCAACATATTAATATTAAGACAGACTATAAATATTTTCGTTTTTATGCATAGCCTACTGCGACGGTTATGACATAGCTCAGTCTATTATACTATACATGGGAAGTTTCGCATTTGGGCCAGGAAAGTTATTTGTTCTCTCTCTCTCTCTCTCTATCTATCTCTCTCTCTATATATATATATATATCTTTTCCACCTCTATCGCTCACGCGCTCTCTCTTCTATCTATATTTCTGTCAGTCTCTCTATGGCTGTCTGTCTGTCTATCTCTCTCTCTCTCTACCACCTCTATCGCTCACGCGCTCTCTCTTCTATCTATATTTCTGTCAGTCTCTCTATGGCTGTATGTCTGTCTATCTCTCTCTCTCTCTCTCGACCACCTCTAGCGCTCACGCGCTCTCTCTTCTATCTATATTTCTGTCTCTCTCTTTCTCTCTCTCAATTTATATTCTGAAATTAATTAAACATTTTCAATCCTAACATCTGGAACGTTTCACAGATATCTGAGAAGTACATTTCTTATAGCTGCAGATGGTGTTGCCAGATATGGAGCATCTCATTCGAAAGTTATTTGATATCAAATACGAGTTGATAAAAATAGTAAAAAAATATGCCAAGACATCGAGGCGTTGTGGAAGATGTTGATGTATTCTGATATCACAAGGCACGAGATTCAGATTGGTAGAATTGAAATTCCCACTAGAAAAACATATCTGCGGACTGACTTTGGCATTGTAATTTGCATTGAACACTTCACCTAGGGCCTGCTCCTTTCTAGCTGTAATGTCTGTACTTTCTGTCCGAGGCATGCGCGGTTACACTGCGTGGTGTTGATCCTTGGTAACCGCGCATGCGTCGGAGAGAAAATACAGATATTACAGCTAGAAAGGAGCAGGCCCCTAATTACTAGTGTGTACAGTTATTTAGCGAGAACAAGATCACTTTCTATGGCATCTTATAGTGTTCCTGAATAAGATAGTTATCCATGGTACATGTCCCATGTCCCGCGTATTGTAGGAATATGCGTGCCCTGGATAAGAATAAATCGTTTCGATACCAGGTTAAGCTTCTTTTTACGCATCTCATCACGAACACATACATACTCTCTCTCTCTCTCTCACACACACACACATTCTCTCTCTCTCTCTCTCTCTCTCTCTCTCTACCTGTCTATCTGGATGCGTACGTGCGTGCGTGTTTGTCCGCGTGTATTCATATGTTCATTATATAATTAGGAAGTTTTTAATTACTCTCGTATTGTAAAATACGAACAGGTGAAAGATCCGTTAATTATGCAGCATTTCTAAGGGAATTGTAACCTAGTTTATTTGTTTTCATTATGTTGAAGTTTTCTACCTTTAAAAAACACGTAATTTAGTTCCAATAGAAAAAAAATACATCGTATTTAATTAAGCAATTTATTCCTAAATACCAACGTGTATAATGTGGTTGTTGTGCAATATCAAGCCAATTAAAACCAACGTTCAATTTAAAACGACAAGGTCAAAGGTCATCGCAAATCAGTGGCTCCTGGGAAATCGTCGATATGTTATTAACAAAATTGAATCTTCACACTTTAAAGCCACACTATTCTTTTATTTAGTTTATTGCTTTAATCGTCAAACTTTGATAGTGAACACATTATTTATAGTTTTCGCATTTTCGGACGGACAACGTTTTTACCTCATGCACTACATTCGATGTTAATTAAAACTAAGCTACATTTTATTCATAAAGCATGACATCCACTAGTTTGATGTATAGTTTATGTAGATTGTATTAGAAAGCTGGTGAGGTGAAGAAACGTATTCTAAGTCGACGGACGGGAACTAATGTAGATTATATGTAGATTATTGCACTCAATACCTCCATATTCGCAATTTGCAATAAACTAACCATAGTCTCAGATGATGAGAAATAAATAAATCATTATTACATGATATTATATTATGATACTATACTGACTGATATTATACCAGATATGACATGAATATACGCTCAGTAATCTGGTCATGATACTACTAATGGCGAATATGTTATTGAGAATTACGGTTAACGGTACAGGGGCCTGGCCCACGTTTCACAAAACAGTCGTAGCGCTAACGCTAACGTACACGAGTTACGACTCTCGTAGCGCTACGACTGTTCTGTGAAACGGTGGCCTGTTCCACAGAACAATCGTAACGTTACGAGGGTCGTAACTCCTATACGTTGCCATGGAGTTGGTAAGGAGTTACGACTCTCGTAGCGCTACGATCGTTTTGTTGGACATCAACGTCACTTACGGGGTTATATTATTACATATTCTGATAGTCCGTCTTTCCCAGACGTACATGATTTATTTTCCGGAATATTTTACTGATCCGGAAATATTACCCCCAACCCTAACCAAGTACACCTACCCTCTGTCATTGGTGAGTATCTTTTCCACACTTTTATTACGCCAGTTGTATGCATAAAGTTACTCCCAATGTCCCATAATCAATTGCGTTCACAGTAAAATGTCAGTTCGCGCGGGGAAAAAACGGGTCAGCCAATATTTAGAATACATTAGTGATTTTGGAATAGAACACTGCTTGTCATATGCGATACAACGTAATATTGTTATGGTATTTGTTTTCTAATTTCCATTCCTAGTAATAGTATAAATAATATATTCTCTCCCTCTCTCACTTTCTCTTTCTCCCCTCTCATTCTCTCTCCCTCTCTTTACCCCCTCTCTCTCTATGGTGTGTGTGTGTGTGTGTGCGTGCGTGCGTGTGTGTATGTGTATGTGTGTGTGCGTGTATGTGTGTGTGTATAACACCTACATGCAAATGTAAAGATAGTCTTGCCACTTTATATTTAACTATTTTATGAGAACTAGGGCTGAGACGCAGACCATCATCTTGGTTTGGTTAGGATAATGTGGATGTGAATACACAGACTAAGATTGCACCGGAAGCAGCTGCAGTTGGTTGACAACATAATATGACTGAATGACTCTGTGATTAGCCAAATTGGGTCAACTCTGTTTTCAGTGGTATTTCTGGGATACATATAGTTGTTGTTGGGTCTCCTCCCACCAAAAACAACTCACAAAACACAAAACAGTTACTGGTATATTATAATACAAGCCACAACTAGTAGTACTAAACCAAGGATGTTAGCTGTGTACAGTTATAGGCAGTAGACACTAGTACTATTCAGTACCAGCCGGTGCTCGCAGGTTTACTGCAACATTCAGCGCTATGGTTGTTGCGGGTTTCCTTCTGTCATAAACTGACAAGCCGTGATATACCTGAAAGCGCATCTTAGCCATCTAAATCCCAAACATTCTTCACAATTGAAACATAATTATCTCCTCCGCTGAGAAGATACACAGTTTCCTGATTATATTCGAACTTCAAACTTCAGTTGTATAGTCAGATGCACCAGCACTTATTGATAGTGATAGGACATTGGCATACGGAATATAACAATTGTTTTAGTAACCATAGACTTAGACAGGGTCAAAGCTATAGGTAGACAGCACGTACATATTTCAACTCATACCATCTATTAGCGATATACGATGGTACGAAATTCGGACTTTCTGGGAAATATTTCTCGGAAATGTTAATTAGTAGACTTGGCACAGATACAGTGACCTCTGGGAATAGGGCTAGTCACAGAACTCTGCCACATGTAAAGTTCTACGTGTATCACTGACCGGTGCTGGCTTAATGACAACTGAACCTAAGTGTAAGGCATTGATCAAACTGTCATACACAGGGAAAGCGCTGCTATGGTATTAATTACCTAAGAGGGAAACCCGTGAAGTTGTTACATTTCAAGACAAGCAATTTCTGTAAAATTATCTGTGGCATACCGTATATAATATACGTCCGTCAGACGATACGTCATACATTCAACCCGCCGACATTACAAAATGTAAGTTTATGGATGAATGGTTAGACAATTATACTTAATCTCACATGAAATAAAACTATACTTTTAGATTCCGCCACATGTTGGTGTCTGTGCTATAGATCGATAAGAGGCCTGTTCAGAAGGGCGAGTTTACGCGAGATCGCGTGACGTCACATATGAAGGATGAAGGTTTCCAAGGCGATTTCACGCGCGGGTTCGCGCCCTCCTGAACAGGCCTCAGAAATATGTAGCTTCTGCAATCGCTTGGGGTCATGGTCAATGGCAATAGTCACGTACCTATAATGTTCTGGGGGTTCTGTCACGTACCTATGATGTTCTGGGGGTTCTGTAAGGGTGCACAGGTGTCCGGGCCGTGAGCACAGAACTCCTGTCTCGTGACCGGCTCCCCGTGCACATTGACGTCCAGGTTGCTATAGACGTCGGAAGGCGAGTATCCTAGCACCTTCCTGGCGTCTGTGTACCTGGTAGCCCAGGACAACCCTCTCTCCTCGGGGTCGGCCTCGTGTGGGTGGTCCAGGTACAGGTGGGTGGCGTGGGCCAGGATGACCTG
The DNA here is from genome assembly GCA_032361325.1 of Lepetodrilus fucensis. Lineage (NCBI taxonomy): Eukaryota > Metazoa > Mollusca > Gastropoda > Lepetellida > Lepetodrilidae > Lepetodrilus > Lepetodrilus fucensis. The sequence goes on along the minus strand of JAUTBV010007351.1, from coordinate 17,694 downwards.
CAGACAACCAGTATTGGACAACATGTCAACATTGTCAAGTCTGGAGAGCCCTGCAGACTTCAAGATTCAATGTGAGACCATAACCCTACAGCGGTCTTCAATGTGAGACCATAACCCTGCAGCGGTCTTCAATGTGAGACCATAACCCTGCAGCGGTCGTCAATGTGAGACCATAACCCTACAACGGTCTTCAATTTGAGAACATGACTCTGCAGTTGCCTTCAAAGTAAGACCATAACCCCGCATTTGTCTTCAACTTGAGACCATAACCCTACAACGGTCTTCAATTTGAGAACATGACTCTGCAGTTGCCTTCAAAGTAAGACCATAACCCTGCATTTGTTTTCAATGTGAGAACATAACCCTACAGCTGCCTTCAAAGTAAGACCATAACCCCGCATTTGTCTTCAACGTGAGAACATAACCCTACAGCTGCCTTCAAAGTAAGACCATAACCCCGCATTTGTCTTCAACGTGAGACCATAACCCTACAGCGATCTTCAAAGTAAGACCATAACCCCGCATGTGTCTTCAACGTGAGAACATAACCCTACAGCTGCCTTCAAAGTAAGACCATAATCCCGCATTTGTCTTCAACGTGAGAACATAACCTTCAATGTGTTTTTATGACATTACATACTTAGATGGCAATCATTGATTAATAATGGAGACAACATAAAATGCAATAACCTCATATCCCGCATTGGCTAGCCTGTACGCCAATCCCATATTGTCAGGGTTTTCTACGACGTTGTTCCAGACCAGAGCCTGCCGCACATTCTGGAGGGGGTTCATGGGCTGTCCGCGCGTGTCCACCAGTCCGTCAGCCCAGCCGGACAACTGGACGCCCAGGTCCGTGGCAATCTGAGACACCTGCTGAGCGAAGAACGCCCGGACTCCCGTCCTGTCCAGCCTCCGACTCCGACACGAGGAGGAGTTGACGAACGCCTCCTGGACCTCTCCTCCCACAAACACGTACCTCCTCAGGGGCTGGACATCCTGTCTGATCCTCTGCAGCTCTCGCAGCACGTGTCTGATGAACCTGCAGCAACGTGGAAAGTAGTAGCCATGGTTATTATGATCACACGAGTACATGACCGCTGGGAATACCGCATGAATTCAGACAGTCATACTATGTTTTTCTGATGCACGTATTATGTAGATAGAGTTTCAGATGTGATCATAGAACATCAGTTGTCAACACTATTATAAATATGTAGGAATATGTCTCTGACTGTCTAAGGAGGATGTTCTACAGGAGCCTGCAGTCATTCCTCATGCTAGGTACCACCTCCATACACCAGCCCTCACCTATAGGTACCACTTCCATACACCAGCCCTCACCTGTACGTAGATTCCAGACAGGGATTGATGGTGTTGTCGTCGTAGTTCTGCGTGGACATGTACTCAAGGTCATCTCTGGGGTCTTGTAACAGGAAGTCGTCTGCTGTGGGATCACCCAGCTCACGTAGTCGACGTTGTCGGGCTCGCATTGACGCCACTGCTGCCCGTGAGTGGCCGGGCATGTCAAACTCGTCAATCACCTGTAGGTGTGCGTGAATAATAAGGATTCATTCAGTATGACACACCGTAATATATACCAATCATTCCCGATCCACAGAACGTTCTTAGCCCTACGAGAGAAGTAACTCACTTAGTCACTATACATGTACATCTGCAGCAAGTTACGAATCTCGTGGCGCCTAGGGGCTGCTCCTTTCTAGCTGTTCTGTCTGTACTTTCTGTCCGACGCATGCGCAGTTACCAAGGATCATCACCGCATAGTGTAACTGCGCAGAAAGTACAGACAGAACAGCTAAAAAGGAGCAGCCCCCTAGTTTCAATGTGCTCCTCATAATATGTCATGATGACCAAGCTGCATATCCGGTACTGTCAACTAATGCAACGTGTCGGGAGCACTGGCGAGTACACTGGGTTGCGCACGCACCTGTATGTGTCTGTGGTTGGCGTGTCTCAGTATGTCTCTGTAGTCCTGCACAGTGTAGAAGCCGGATCCAGAGGTGTCGGGGCTAGGTCCGGACCCTAACTGGGACAGCAGACAGGACTGCTCGTCAAGGTCGTGACATCGCCGCCCTCCCACCTGTAGCAACCAGTCCAGTCAGAGGTCAGAGGTCAGATGAAGTAAGTTCAATAGCAATACTAATATTCATTAACCGTCCAATTAGATATCTGACAATCTGGAAATATTTTGGGGAAATATTCAATGACATATTGCTGTATATTTGGGTATTTTCTGTGTACAGTGCTAATTGCTGGGTTCTACTTGCCCTGGTCAGTTCTGTGTACAGTGCTAATTGCTGGGTTCTACTTGCCCTGGTCAGTTCTGGTAAGCCTGGGATCTCCAGCCGCCATCCCTCGTCGTCACCCAACCGGAAGTGAAGCTTGTTCATCTTGTAGACGGCCATTACATCCAGAATTCTCATCACTTCATCTTTAGACCGGAAGTTACGTACTACATCCAAGAGTAGACCCCTAAATTGGAACGTTTCTTAAAATAATGGTCCTAGTCCTTCAAAAAGTCCGAATGAAGGTTAATATATACCCGGTATATATAAACGTGCCAGTCGTAATGTCAACGTTTTGTAGTAAAGCTTAATTCACATATATACTCTATTAATTCTGCTACCATGGATTATACGGTCCACAAAGGCGTCATGATCAGTAGGAGTCCGAGAACAACCTTAAATGAAACAGCAGTCTCAGCTAGTCCATACAAGATGGGTTGCTACAGAAAGACGACTAAGCGTCCCAGTAGAACTATATACTACTGACTACTAATACGTAGTCGTGTGTCCGTTACCTGTGTTCGTATCTCGGCGCATCCCGCACCGTGGCTCTGGGAACTCCTCCTGTGTGTCTTCCATCTCGACCTCGGCACAGACTCAGTAGGCTCTGCACGCCGTAGAACGCGCCTGACGGGTCACGTGCCGTGATCTCGATGACCGACCTCCGCGGGTCGACAGTGAGCATGTAGGCCGCGAGGGATGTGGACGCCCGCCCGTTCTGTCTGACTTGAGGGTCCCCGAACCGGAGTTCTATCAGTCTGGAGTTGGGCCGAGACAGCGATGACCTCACTGACGTCATGTTCAGCGAGTCTGGAAAGGAGCAGACCACAACATCTTGTAAACGCGTTAGTCCAATGATACTTGTATATATTTGTCATTATATTACCACAGCGGTGTCTTAGCCATATATGGAAGTGACATGCTGGCCCACAATTCGTTACGTCTTCTAAGTTACGTTGGCCATCATCAATCATCATCATCATCATCATCATCAATAATAATCATCATCAATCATCATCATCAATAATAATCATCTTCATGAATAATCATCATCATCATCATCAATAATCATCATCATCATCGTTATCATCATCATCAATCATCATCAATAATAATCATCATCAATAATAATTATAAAAATCATCATCATCAATAATAATCATCATCATCGTCGTCATCGTCGTCATCGTCGTCATCATCATCATCATCATCATCATCATCATCACCACCACCCCCACTACAGTACACACCGATGAGGAACTGCGCTTCTCTGTTAAACATGCTGTGGGAGACGACAGACCAGCAACAGTCGGAGAGGGAAACATTCTCACTCTCGTTTATCTGAAACATGGTAATATGGCCATCTGAAACGTTGTAATACGGCCATCTGAAACATGGTAATATGGCCTGCTCTAGTTTGAGAACTTAACAATTCTCGATCTAGTCGGCACAATAATTTGAAATAATAATAAAAGCAACTTTAAGAAACATAACCGTGGTTAATGACAGAGAATTGGGTATATTCACTGACATGCTTGGTGACGGGTGTACACACCTGTGCGTAGGCGGGTGTAGGCAGGATCTGTGCCCCGGGTCTCCCCAGGTCCTCCGTCTGCTCGTGTAACGCAAACCTCTCAGATGGCTTCAGGGGGTCGTACCTGTGCGAACAATCAACGTCCGTTGACCAGAGCATCCTTTCACAAAGCTCTCTTATCCACCAAGAGACAATAGCGCTCTCTGTGCAGTGTGTTAGCTATATCGTCATTTCATGAGAGCGTCATGGTCTGTTAGTGGATAGTGGAGCTTCATGAGAGCGTCATGGTCTGTTAGTGGATAATAGAGCTTCACGAGAGCGTCATGGTCTGTTAGTGGATAATAGAGATTCATGAGAGCGTCATGGTCTGTTAGTGGATAATAGAGCTTCATGAAAGGATACCCTGCATTGCTACACGTGGATCCTCGGAAAGTATTATGAAAGTATTATATATGTACACGTATCTGCTACAGGCATGGTATATAATACACGCCATTGTTTCCCTATTTCCAGTGTCAATACAATGGATACATTGATGTTTTTATTCGGCGTTCAGGTACCTGTCGTCTGCGCCACGTTTCCATTGTCTGGCCTCAGTGAATGACGTCACAAACTGCAGGTCCTCGCCTTTGGTGGCGTTGATGACACGTGGCATCATTCCATCGGCGGACACATACCAGTTAGGCATGACGTAACAGCGGGCAAGGATCGGGAACCCGAACTGGAACCTCAGACTGCGACTCTGGTTTGGACGTAGAGGCTGGAATCCTTGAACTGGCTGGAACTTAACCAGCGAACCGGACACATGAGTGACCTTGACATTTTGACCTTCTATGACATGACCCTGAGGATTGTGAAAGAGGAACTGGGGGAACACGGACACAAAGCTTGTCAGGTAGATCTCCCAGCTCCCTTCATCCAAAGTCCGGTTGCCATGGTTCCCCAGAGTGATGTCCACCAGACTCCCGTGTCCTTGTGCCGTGTTGTCCACCACAGTCAGGTTGAGCTGTAGGAACTCCGCTATGTAGTCTACGGTGGATTGGGTGTCCAGTCTCCTGGGAGTGGGTCCGACTGTGGACGCCCGTCTCGAGGCAGACGTCATGTGGACTACACGACTGAACCTCCTGTTGTCGTGTGACCTGGAACAGCGAGAAATTAGCTACAAACGTCTACGATACTGGTCACAAAATGTAGTAAAATATGGCCTTGTGGATATAATGCTGCTACTTCAGAAGTCAATACTCGACACTGATCGTCTTTTACGTGAGAACAAGATTGGGTGAGAATACCTAATACCTAATTGAGCTGCTAATGGAGTAATTTCAGTTACTGCACCCAGTTAGCACAGATGACCAAGTGAAAGTAAGCTCATGATAAATGAGTATTATTTTATGTACCTCGATCTAAGGAAGACCCTTTGGTTCACAACCAGCTCTGCAGTAGTTACATCTTGCCATGTCTCGTTGTCACGTGACCGGAACTGAACTGGAAGACCTGGGTATTCTGAGTTAACAACTAACCACCTTCCGTCCATTCTGAGAAGGAAATGTGACAGAAACCATATTACAAGGGAACACGTTCAGTCATATATTTCTACGGGTATGATTTTGGTGTGATGTGAATTTAATAGATATACTGATGTGACTTTCATTTATTACTGATCTATCTTCATTTGATTAAATATTAATTATGGCGTATTGATGAAAGTTTCCCGCGACGACGAAAAACAATAACTCACTCATTCTACCTGCGTAACTATTTACTTTTTACTTTTCACTGATAGCACTGTGTTTTCTGCTGATGAGAATTATACCTTGCACCTGGCGGAGGGATTCTGTAACGTATTCCCCCTTGGTCCATCCGGCGGATTTCCCTTTGTCCTACCGCCGCCATGAAAGAGTTCCAGTCTCTGGTTTCCTGCTGCTGACGCCGAGGGCCTCGTTCTAATCTCTCCCAGGATGCCTCGTGCCAGGCACGTTCCGCTAAAGCCAGAAGCCGAGGGAAGATCTGCTGTTCCATCTGCTCTGCAGTCCGTATCAGCTCTGTCCACAACTGTCCCTGGACGCCTGCATGCAGATGTCACTTGTAGTCAATACTACGACAATATTGCAAAAGGACAGCTAAGCAGGATATATAGAAATATACTGAAACATATACATGTTAGTTTGATGTTTTCTTTCTGTGTTATGGTTCGTCGCAAATGCGTGGGTAAAATATTCCTGCAGCGACGATAAACTCTATAATCACGCTCACTGTTTGTTTAATGCATTAGAAACCATATAGACTGTTTACATTGTACTCATATGTTGTTTATAAAAAAAAGTAGTTTAGGTAAGACGTAAGTTATGACGTAATTGTGCTGACCTATTATATTCTCAGGACGTCTAAGCACCACACACTGTCGTCCACTAGCTCCACACACGTCTGCTCTTGTTAGCGCTTCCCCCGTCCATCTCACGTCCGTGCTGGCGTATAAATTGAGGGGAGATAACCCAAACACTTTTCTAGTATCGGTGGCACGTGTGGCCCAGAATACCCCGCGCTCCTCGGGGTCCGCCTCGTGGGGGTGGTCGAAAAACAGGTGAGTACCAGGAGCCATGACAACCTGCACGTGGGTGGGACTCATGATAAATTTCAAACGATTCTCAAAGTGAAATCAGACATAACAGTGTAATATCTGGCATAGTTCCTAGGCACATATAAGACACAGAATCAGAGGTTGGAACCACTGCTGTATGGAAACGCCGACCAAGAAAGGAAAACAAATAGGTCTCCCAATCATGTTCGAAGACCTTTAGCCTTTACAAACTATAGTTTACTGGAGTAACCGCTGCCGAAAATAACTAATACTAGATTGAAAGCAATATGAACGCTAACATAGGCTAATCAACTAGCCATTATTCTCGTGTAAATACGTTCACTATGAAATTACTAACACGTTCACCATGAGTTTGAGATATGTATAGTGACCATACCTTGAACCCTTCATTCGCCAGTATGTGCGAGTTGTTGACCTTTCCCCACTCCCAGTTGTTGTTCCACGAATATGCGTACACATCCGGGCTATTCAGCTCACTCCTGCGCTGTACCGTTCCGTTGTGCACCAGTGCGTCCCCCCAAATCGCCAGTACCAAGTTCTGGGCTGCCGTGATTCTTGAAACCCTGTTGACGAAGTACCTGGCGAGACTTTGGTTGGCGACAGGGTTCGCGCGTCTGAGAGCATTGCATGCCACGGAGGTGTTCCACGCGCCACGCACGACCTCGTCCCCGCCGATGTGGAACACTCTGAGGGGCCGGATGCTCCTGTGCATCGCCACCACCTGCTCCACGACTTCCTCCACGAAGTTGTACGTCGTCTGGATGCACGGGTTGATGGCGTTGTTGTGGAACATGGCGTCTCTGGGATCGGACAGCGTGCTCCGCTCGTCACTCAGCAGGAATGTACTTCCTTGTATCGCTCTGCCCTGACGTGCAAGGTTTGTCAGTCTTCTCTCCATTGACTTTATCGCAGCGCGAGAATGCCCAGGCATGTCGAATTCCGGAATAACCTCCACATGTCGGTCACGTGCAAACTGCAAAATCTCGCGGTAGTCTGCGACGGTGTAAAATCCGGAACCGGAAGTGCTTGTGTCTGGCCCTGAACCTATCTGTGGCAGTAGACAGCTGTCTTCATTCAAGTCATGGCATCTACGTGAGCCAAACTGTAACAAAATATGGTTGTCTATGTAGTTAGATATATGGATGGCTTGAATGATGGATTGTTGTTCGATAGAATGGATTATTTGATGGATGGAAATAAACAATATGTGCAAGTACAGAATTTCAAAGACACGAACAGTTTTCAGTGAATTTACCCGTGTGAGTTCTGGCAGTCCTGGGATCTCAAGTCTCCAGCCCTCGTCATCAGAGAGATGGAAGTGGAACTTGTTCATCTTGTACACCGACATTGCCCCTATCAGCCTCATCACGTCTTCCTTAGGCCGGAAGTTCCTCGCCACATCCAGTAGCATCCCTCTGTACACGAACCGGGGAGCATCCATTATGTTGGTCCGCGGCACCGTACGACCTTCGTTCAACAGCATCAGGAGCGAGTGAACTCCGTAGAAGACACCGGACGGTCCCCGACCTATAACCTCTATGACATTACGATCTGGGTCAACCGATAGCCGGTAGGCGTCGCTGTTGTTGAAGATGGCGACGTCTTCAGTCGGGACATCAGTGAGGGCGAACTCCGCGGTCCGTAACCTGATGACGCGCTCTGGTCTTGTCCCAGCCAGAAGTCTGTTGAGTACCAGTTGCGCTGTAACACAATACAGTATATAGACGTGAACCAACGACTTCCAGTAGTTGTGGTCACGCTGGTTTCTTAGAATAATGAAAAGAAACCTACTTCGAAAAGTTAATAGGTTCGACAATAATACACCAAACATTACTACTGACAAATGTACGTTGCCTTCTGGGTTAAAACTCGTATGTAAAACGGCATAAATACTCGTATGTTACTAGTAACTACAATCTATTATGGTTACGCAATGTCCCGACCGCATCTCCATACTTCCTAAGAACGTTGCCTCTCTGACAGCATCGTTGGAGGACATGATGACCCAGCCGTTGTCAATGGTGACATTCCTTGTGATGTCAAAGTCAGCTCTGTACGGCTGTGGTATAATTCTCCGTCTCCATTCGTCTCCCCTTGTATTGTCATTACGACCTCCTCTGGACGCCCGGTTCCTCTCGAAGCGTTCCTGTGGGGTCAGAGGGTTGCGGACGTCATCTGGGCTAGTCTTCCACTGTCTCAGTGTGTCGTACGTCCCTGCGAACTCCAGCCGCTCGTCACGTGTGTTGTCCACGATCCTAGGGATCACTCCTATGAAGGAGAAAGGAGAAAGAAGAAAAATATCAGAGTCATGACTGTCTTGACATACCTAATAGATCCACAGTAATACATTTTAGCCGACATTCTGGGGATTTTGTGATGATGATCAAGAGTTAGGTGGGACTGCGTATTACGATGCATTTGATTTGACTATTCAGTTCGGACATGTAGATCTAGCTATACATATTTATGTAGGAGTAGGGTTTAAAATAAAGGGATCTTCCAGAGCATTGTGAAGTAAAGCACGTGACCAGGGAAGGTCGAGAAGACGCACTATTGCACAGCAATTTAACTTCAACAGATCACGTGGCCCAGAGATTACGAAACGTGTTTGAGTATGAACACATCCTCAACTCAAGGTTTTGTTCACATTTCTAAATCTAATAAAAGGTAAACTTGAACTTTAAATCGTACTCAAAAGGTTTTGTAATCTCGGGGCATGACCTCGCAAATAAAATGGTAGCCTATCACCAGTATTTAAATTGAACTATTTCCCATAGTAGCTTCCTCAAAATCACAACAACATATTCAGACTAATAAAAAAGAAGCGGTCATTGACTGATCACGTGTTTCGATGTCGTACCTGGCGCTGTGACGTACACGTTCGGCATGACGTCATAACGACTCGCCATCCATAGTGACCCTAGAAACCTGACTACTCTTGAGGTTCCGGGGAGGATCGGAAAGAAGTCTCGAGTCGGGGACAGACTGTACAGCGACCCGTGCACGTTCTCGAGCCGCACCCTCTGCTCTCTCAGCCCCACCCCTAGCTGGCTGGCGGGGATACCCCGGATTTTGGTGAAGTAGATCTTCCATTCTCCACCAGGGATAATACGCCTGCCCCTATTGGTCAGATTGAATAGCAACTTGCAGGACCGCCAATCATCGTAGAGGTTGTCTACCACTTGGAACCGGAACTCCAAAGAGCGGCTCATGTAGTCGACAGTGGCTTGATTTATCTGGCATCGTACATGGACAACTGAAACACATAGTACACTCCACACTGAATATATGCCAACGTTACCATTACATAGTATATAAACGTGTGCTGGATTTAGAATATTCAATTCAAGTAACTAAAGAAAACGCAAGATAAGGATGACATCCATTCTACAGAGAAACTGATTCACTATGACAAGAGTGTCATTGTATATTGTTGATGACATGACATGACAAGAACAATAACGAGTTACTAAACCAACGAACATTCTATCCGTATAAACATGGTAAGAAAAGTATGTGTCATTATTATAGTTGTATATTTACCAGTGTTCTCAACCATTACCAGTACGTATATTTACCATTCATTTGATTTACTCGTATTAGAATTTACGCAGTTTCATAATTTGACAGTTTCGTGATGAATAAACCCCAATAAAGGGATATTTTTTGGTTAACGTTTTCGGTTTAAATAAAGTATACAGTAGGCCTATATATTTTTTCAAAGAGGCAATTTGTTTTCACATGTGCACCAACTGAACCATTCAGGCGTTATTCATAAGGGGAATTAGGGGCACCTCTTCACAAGGTGTCGGTACATTCTCGCTGACCCTTCGGGAACTTCCGTGACCACGAGGTGACGAGCCCTTCACAAGTCATTAGGAAATGTTAGCAACCCGCTTCACAATTAGTCGTCTACTGTGAAGTGAAAAAACCGAAATGCTTCCTTGTGGTGGTGGATGCCCTTCCTTGAAGTACGTCCGGTCTAATCCTATTGTTGACTAGTTGATAGGAAGATATAACACTGTAGTATTACCCTCACATCTACAGTAGAACCAATATGATGTTGTTTGGGATTGTTTTTTGTTTTTTTGTTTTGTTTTTATTTGTTTCTCTCTGCTTTTTGTTGTTTTGTTCTGTTTTTGTTTGTTTGTTTGTTTGTTTGTTTGTTTGACTTTGTTATGTAGCATACTTGTTGTTTCTGTTGTTGTTTCTTTTGTTAAACTATAGTACGTGTTCCCCCCACTGTATTTAAAGGCATTATATCACAGTTGATAGACCTGTATAAGGGACAAACGAATTTCGATCTGAGACTAATTACGTTTGATTTATCCACCCAAAATTTGTTATGTACTGATGTACTTAGTCTCCAGTACTCGGTAGTTATCAAAATATTAATATTTTATAAGAATAAATGGAACATTCCGCTTTAATCTTGTTTTTGATGCATCAACTCATCTATGAAAGAATCTGCGAGCGAACATTAGAGTTATGTCCCCCTTGCATGATATATAATGAAGCAAACACATACGGACCATATTCAGGTTGTCTATCTTGTGGCTGCAGTGGGGATTTGTCAATAACATAGAGGTGGAAAGCTTTTAGGAAGTACAAACGTGATTTTATGTATATCAATTGAATGTATTTTGCAGATATAGCTAAGAACTAGTTCAAAACTAGGCGTACTATAACTATATGTGATATAATATTAATAAAATGGCGAGATGCACGAAGTTGGATGACTAGCTTAGACTACACAATACAGTGGACATTTAGGACTAAGGCCACGAGGGTACAGAAACCTTTGAGTATGATTTAATACTCAACTCAGAATATTTGTTCATAAAACGTCATGTGTCGTCATAACCTTAAACTCACAGCATACTCAGCCTATGACGTCACATGACGTTTTATGAACACATTCTGAGTTGAGTATGAAATAATTCTCAGAAAGTTTCGTAATCTCGGGGCCAGGCCACGAGGTTACAGAAACCTTTGAGTACGATTTCATGTTCATCTCAAAGCTTTGTTCACAAATCCTCATACGAAATTTGAAATCGTACTCAAAGGAAGGTTTCGTAACATCGGAGCCAGGCATGCATTTCAAGGAAGTGCTCATGATACCGTAGTCTTGGCGTAAATGTACACCAGCTATTATTAATAGGAAATGGCGTTAACATATATTTATGCCCAGACTATGGGTCAGACCCTTTCGTAAAAGGCAGGCAAGGACATGAATATAGTCGTATTATTGAAGAAAATTGGGCTTCATGCGAGGATTAAAATTGTTCACGTTGAACTTGAATTGTACATGTATATATCAACGGTCATATGTCAGCTGAGGTCAAAGGTGTCAATGTGCATGGCTATGCAGATTGTCATTTCCAATTTTGTTCTTGGTATACTATACATAAACATGTGACTGTTTTACGTTACATGATTAGTCTTCCTTGGTATATATATAATGTACATGTACATGTATATTCAGGTCTTCATATAAATATGCCTTATATAGGTCGACATCTTCTCGCGATATTCACTACGGCCATAATTACCGTATATACCCTGAAGCAATATACGTGTAGCATGTACGGTGCGACATGTTATCAACAGCCGTCAAAATTATATTATAGATACATGTAGTTATTTGCAATAATAGAATTACTGACATCGTAAATTAACATTTAAACTATAGGCATACTGCAGTTGTAGGTTTTGATCAATGTAAATGTAAATTGTATAGTAGTTTCCCTGGGCTTAGACTGTATAGTTAATAGTAAACTATATTTGTATTTACTTAATTAGTATATCAATTAGCGTCGGTGGTGTAAAGGTTTTCATGGTTGCCTTCCAAGCAGTCGATCCGGGTTCGATTCCCGGCAGACGCACGTTTTGCTTTATGTATGTGTACGTCATCCATTGTTATCATCCGGGTACACTAGATAAAAACAAAGCTTGATGACTTACTACTGAAGGGAAGGTTTCACCATTCATCAGCAGCACAGATACCAACGCACGATGCAGTTATCATTCTTTGGTTCGTCACTACCAACCGGTGCTTGCAGGTTCTGCAACTTTAAGCGCTACAGATGCTGCGAGCTTCATCCTGTCCTAAACTGGCAAGTCGTGATATAAGTAAAAGAATATTGAAAGCGGCTCAAGACCCCAATTTATAAAAAAATAAAAAATAAGAAAATAGAACATGTGTCATGATCAGACTAGCGCTAGACCTATATCTGCTGGTGAAAGATTAGCACTGATCCTATATCTGCTGGTGAAAGATTAGCACTGATCCTATATCTGCTGGTGAAAGATTAGCACTGATCCTATATGCTGTAAAATAGGTATTTAGTTGATTATTCAAACTTTGGAAGTACATGTACATATAAAATAAGCATATATGCATCAACAATGAAAATACATTTTATTTCACCTTTCATGAAATGGCTAACGTGATCGTCAATATCTGCACAGAATAACAAAGGCAACACTGACAGAAACAATACCAGAGACATGCATATATACGATGCCTGAATGGCGAACACGTGAGTGAGTATTAAAACCATGTACTTGATACAAGAAGAAATAGCCTTCTTTCTATCAATCTCTCTCTCTCTCTCTCTCTCTCTCTCTCACACACACACACACAACTATATGAGGTATAGTTGCTCCTAAACTCGAATTGGACCAATGACATACATCCGGTAAAGAATTGCTGTTAATTTGGCGATGACTGGTAGGCCATAATTATTATACAGTCACACTCTGCGTAAAATGGTTGCTAGTTTTGGCTGAATTGAGCGTCGAATAATATAGATTGGATTTTTAATTTGGCATGCTGTCTAGATTTGAAATCCGTTATCAGTCTCATTTCGTTTGCAACGTGTTGACCAAAAATATCGTACTCATCGTGAGCTTCTTTGGCATGACTTGCAGATGTGGCAGAAAGCATGGCAGATGCTATTTTCAGAACTTTGGTTGATTCTTGGTACAAGTCACTGTCTGCTTTCCTTTTATGCCTGGTTCTATTCCGATGCATGGGGTCTTGATCCTGGTTGGTGTCACACTGCAGGGGCTCACTGGCTTCATAAGTCGTGTCATTTGCCTCATTGGCATCCGACGACATTCCGTCCAAGGGAGCCTCTTCCCCATCCTAAAATCAAATTTGAAAGCTTTGTTTCATTTTTAAGAGTTGTACAGCGACATCTGTGCTTACAATGCCAAGGAGACACGAGTTCATGGTATCCTTTCACGGAGCTCTCTTTTCCACGAAGAGAGCATAAAGCTCTCTTTGCCAATATATAATACCATGCAAAGAGAGCGCTGTCTGGATAAGAGTAACATTTCAGAATTAAATTTACTACCCCCACCCCACCACACCCCTACCCCCACCCGGTAGCCTTAAAGTAATTTCTGGAGTCCGAAGACAAGAGACATAGGTCTGGGGTCACAGAGTAGCAACATATCTGCAGATGACAGAATACTGCCGGGAAAAGTGCTATGTTCACTTGACATACATAAAATCATGTTTGTACTTCCAAAAAGCTTTCCACCGCTGTGTGGTTCACAAATCTCGACTCCAAATCGACTACTGCTTCTTACTCGTTATACAAGGGGACATAACTCTAATGTTTGCTTGCACATTCTTTCTTAGAACAGTGATGCATCAAAGACAAGATAAATAGCGGAACATTCCCAATAACAACTTTTCGGTGAATAAATCAAGCGTAATTAATCTCAGATCGAAATTTGTTTGTCCATTATACAGGTCTATCAACAGTGATATTATGCCTTTAAAATGGGTGATTTTTTTTAAAAACAGAAATAATTCACTCATTCATTCACTCAATCAATCATTTATGACATTCTGTCTAGGTTTGTTTCACCTGTACTAAACAGTGGTGTGGAACTAGTGAAGTAACACATACTATGTTATTGGTTTTCTTTCTAATGATTTAGTCATGCACAAGTGGTATTAAATGTAATCATGGTAATATTATTTTCTTGTACCACCGTGGGTAGTAGAGAAAATAAAAACTTGTAACGAGGCATTGGACATCGTTTCATTGGATGAATTTAAAGGACGCTTCCGTATTTTGACTGAACCAGAATATTTATTCTCCGCCCAGCTGTGAAGCTACCACATCGAGATGACTATTAATACCGAAAATCAAAACTTCCCATCTTCACAGCAACCTCGTATGAATAAATACACAGCAATATTAAAGTTAATAGCGATCACGACCCTCAACACACTATGGTATGGCTTGTCTTTCTTTTAATGAGCGCAGCTGGACATTGCGTTTAGTGGTACTACTGGCCACTGACCAGTGTACGGTGGTCAGCCTCTGGTCACTGTGTCAGTCCTTTGTGTTACTGATGCAGCTATAGGTCAACCCCCTATCATTCCGCGTGTACCTTCCGCGTTTAGGTATCAACAGATAAAGAATGCAACACAAATGTATACTGATTATTAAATGCGTATATGCTTGCTTGGAATCAAAACTTCGTATAAGCACTAATGCACAGTTTATTACTGTATCACATTGTATAGCAAATGGTATAGATCAGACTGTACATGTGTATGAATTGGAACCCGACCTTTTCGAATTAGTGCAAAAAAAATAACAGTTTTAATTAACAATATTAGTTATTAATTATTTTGTGCAATGAGTGAGTGAATATAGAGTTTAACGTCGCTGCGGCAATCTTTCACCCATTTGCGACGATATTTTGTGCAACGTGTCTAGTACATAAAGAAACTTTGGACGAAAGAATACATAAGTCCTTGTCAATAACTATGTACGCAATCTTCTTCGGGTTTTTAAAATATTTTTCTTTAAATATTAAATATAATTATTAGAAAAATGTCATATTTAAAAACAACAATGGCCCCCAACGCCCTTGACAAAGAATACACGGAAGTTGCGAAACCATATATGCTTTATTCATGTAGTCTTTTATTTTTTTTAAATATATTTTTTTAATTGGGGTTAATTAGTCTTCTTTTATTAGAGCCGCTTTCAAGATTCTTTCTACGGCTTACATCACCTATTCACGGCTTGTCACGTAAGCAAAAAGGTCCAAAATATCATTAGGTTCAGCTTAGGGCAGGACGGCAGCTGGTACTGAGAGAACAAGGATAATATTGTCAAGGTACAGACGGCGCATCATATCGTCGTCGTGTCAGCAAGGGTACTTTCGCGTACATTGATGTCGGGATTTGAACCCGGGGCCTTTTGCTCCGAAATACAAACGTTCTACCAATGCGCTACCACACAATATTAAATATTCTTAACTAACTAAGAGATTGTGGTTATTTTCCAGATTAAAACAAAACATAGTCCTTGTCAGAGACGTTTCGTGGTAATTTATTTCGATTTAAAATTATTTTTGACATTTTTATTTTAAATTGGCAAGTAATTTTTTTTTAAATGTAAAAAGAAAATGCCACGAAACGTCTTTGGCAAGAAGGACTAAACAAAACCATACATGTTTGCACTTTTTTATTGTAGATTTTGTTAAGATTATCTGAATATTGGAGATGTTGTGATTGTTATTTCTGCGGTTGACCGACTATAGAAACATTGAAAAAGCTAATGGTTACGTAACCTATTTTCTAATGTTGATAATATTGCACAGTGACCACGCTAGTGGCTTCAGATATAAACTGCTCATACAATGATAGAATATGCATATGCATATCTCATTCTTAATATTTCTTTCTTCTCTCCCAATCTCGTCTTTCCCTTCTCTTGGAGCGGTTTCCATCTAAATTGTCGTCGCAAATGGGTGAAAAATTCCCGCAGCGACGTTAAACTCCATATTCACCATCTAAATTGTAATAACTTGTAACCTATCTAGTTCGTCTTGAATACAATATGTTTAAATTTAAAACAATGATAATTTTGAACTAGAGAATGACGAACCTAATTTCAAAAGGTTACATATTAATTATTCGAATTAATCTTTCGTAATTAAAAATAATATGTATTTTTTAAATTATATAATTATGTGTTTGATGTTTGTTTTTTCATTTGCGATTTATGTAGTAAACACATATAAGTTGCACGTATAAAGACGATAGCGTATATATTATTTGTTTTTCATGAATTATATATTGATTATGGTATTATATTTCAGTTGACATTACCGTGCACCTCCCCCCCTCCCTCCATGAGCCAGGAGGGTCTACCGTGCATCCATTTTGAAAAACGGCGGAAATGGATAGTGCAACCCAACCTGGCTGCTTAACGGTCTCGTTGTATCCCTGACCTGACACCCCCGTACAGTTGTATGTGTTTTACGTACATTAAAACAATGTGTTCGGAGCATTTCGAATGTTATCATCCTCGAAACAACGGCCATTAGGACTACGCATAACCTCCATTCAAATACGGAGGTTAGGCGTAGTCATAATGGCCTGTGTTTCGAGGATAGGATTTTATATATGACCTTCATGATATTCGTGATCGTGTGTTTCAGCAGTTATTATTCTGCCTAAATCCTGGGTTTACACCCACACACATAAAAACATAATAATACAGTCGGAGAAAAAATATATACGGAACTTTATTATACAGTATTAATTATTATAATAACGTTAAGGTTCTGTATGACTCCTAGGTCCTTGGGCATAATAACTGCAGTTTTTCTTTTGCTGCTTTTAATTCACCTACACGATTATACAAGGAAATTGCTACGAATCTGTCTTTTACGTATCTAGATATACTTTTATAATACGTAGTTCCTTCAGGCAATAGCCGCGCACGCGCGTGACGGCGACCAATCAGCGAACGCGCCCACATACCTACCTGGTAGATATGATTGATTAAACACACCTTAATTAATAATTACTCAACTATAATTACACATAAAGTGACCAAAGTTAGACCACTGACGTAGGCCTACATCCTAACATTGCCCAGGCGGTGTTCACGAGAAGGGAAGTAACAGCTTCAGAATTTAGAATTTTGCTTTGGGCTAATATTGCGGTCATATGATTATTAAAGTAGATTATATATGAATGGGCATTTATTCGTATATAAATTACGTTGAGGACGGATGGGACGGTGTCCGGTTGACTGAGTCAAACCACGAACTCCTGTGACCGTGTGATCTGCGCAATGAGACCGTGAATAAACATTGTGAAAAAATAAAGAAATTATTCATGATAAAAAGAAATGTTGCTCTAATTTGTAAAACATAACCGCATGCTTCTGACTATATATAGTAGATGTAAATTTAAAGCCGTACCG
>JAUTBV010007240.1:0-22649 GCA_032361325.1 Lepetodrilus fucensis | reverse complement strand
CCCAAGGAGGGACCAGTCTGCCGAAATCAGCTAAGCTGGAAGGCGACTGTAAAAGCATTTAAACACACACACACACATACACATACACACACACACACACACACACAAACAAACACACACACACACACACACACACAAACAAACACACACACACACACACACACGTAATGAAGATAGCCTTTGATAATTATCTATAGTATGGAAAACAATTAAGGACGAATTTGCATATTTCTGTGGTTCCGATTATTCCTTCAGTATTTCGTTATTACAAAGGATGTAACTATACATGAACATGAAAAGCAAAGGATGAGAAACATATTCAGATATATATTTTTGATTTGTTTATGCATGCGGATCTTATTATTCATCACATATTAGATGTATACTACCAATGTATAGTAGAGGAAGAAAGCTAGTGGTAGGAAAGGCATTGATGATGATATCTAGACACTTTCCTGGAAGTGATAGGAAGATAATGGTAAGTGATTATGTCTGGATCCCCGGGGTAAGTGGTACACAAGATGGTTCCATTGACTTCACTCATCCCGCCCGTGTTCTGATTACAAATACTAGTAACTACAGTATCCCCAGTCTCTTGTTCTGCTAGCACCAAATGCCATCATCATACACTGTGATGGGCGCTAGCTGGCTTCCGGTATATGTATTTCAATATGTCTGCTGTCGATGCATGACGTTAAATATGTACATCCATGCCTGGTTGTTTTCTAGAGATTTGCCAAATAATTATGTAATATTTTTTATCTGGAAAGTTTCAGTAGGTATAATAATAACTCAAGCCAACACAACACATTACTTACTGATGGCCAGTTAAGAAGAAACGTGGGGATTGTTTATTCAATAAACGTCTGTATGAAATTAAGAAGTTTACAAATGTTTACTGTGCATGTTTTTATCTTTAGCATGCAGAGTGGCATGCATATTTTTATCTTTAAGACGCAGAGCGGCATACATGCATATATAACACATTCTTCATTGACATGATGTCTTCTAGCACACAGCTGTGATATGTTACACAAAGAGAAAGACACAAGAGTAACTGTATCGCGTATTTATTTAAATCTCTATCGTAGATCCTCATCTCTGCATCATCATAGCTTTCTGTGACATCTATGACCTGAGAGCTGACTGGTTCCAATGCGCTGTGTTATCTCATCTGTCTTATTAACATCAAACCGTCAAGAGAACTGCCTTCATTCTTTAGGATACTCTTCCCACACAGATTACACAACGGCTTGGAAGTTTTCATCTGTACTATTATCAGATTTCACGGGTCGTAATAGACATTCGTAGCATGATATATGAAATAAAATAGTCTTGCATGTCCTTTCATGTGATGCATGACTACGTCTGTCAAGCACATTGGTACTAGAAAGGATAGGTTTAAAGACGTGAGACTTGACGTTGCCTTTATGGATATAGAGGAAGAGGAAACGTAATAGTGGTAATGTAAGGATATAAGCTGTATACGGGTTGAACAATGTAGTACCCATGCGGTGTAATAACCTGGTAATAGCATGTAGAAATACACCAATGGCTAACCATTATAACCATTGAACATATGAATACTAGTACATGTATTTATACATTGCTGTAAATATACGATTTCATTTGGGATATTGGATTTTTTCTTCATATTAGGTATATGGACTGGATTATTATTATTATTATTATTATTATTATTATTATTATTATTATTATTATTATTATAATAATAAATAGATTATTATAATAATAAAATAATATAATATTATATTATTATTATAATAAATAGATACTACTACTACTACTACTACTACTACTACTACTACTACTACTACTACTACTACTGTAATACTAATAATTTTAAAAATATAAAATAATAATAATGATAATAATAATAGCTTTGTATTTAAGAATTACAGACATAATACTAGTTTTCCCAAACTTATCATTCAACAAAATGTATATCTGTTTAAATATAATACCTTCCTAAAAGAGTTTGATATGTGTTGCATATATCTATTCTAATACAGCTAATGCTGGTATAGTCTACATATATAGTCACTTCATCGATACTGACAAGTATCCCTTTCAGAGTAATACGCCATCTGACACAGCGATATAATATATCTGATGTGATGAACTGAGTGCTAATATTTGGCTGTCAATATCGTATATCAATCCAGTAAACCTATCATTGTTATCTAGTGGAGCCACCTACTAATATATTGCGCGTAATTATTTAACTAATATATTGAGCATACTAATTTATCCAATTTCATGACATTATCCTGTCTCATTCAAGCGAGTATTATAGACATCGACCTTCATCACTGCAACATACATCCTGTTATCAACAGTCTTCATGTATCTGCAAGATGTCAAGTAAGTCTAGATATGTAGGTAATAGTATTCCTAGTGGATGTAGTATGTGTTGTCTGTATAATTGCGATTCATGATACAGCGTTAGAGTTACTGTTCAGTTGTCTGTACCGTGGCAATGCAGTTTCATCCTTGGTCTGTCAGTACCAGCCGGTGCTTCAGGTTTACTGCAACATTCGGCGCTACGGATGTTGAGGGTTTCTTCCTGCCCTAAACTGATAAGGCCGTGATAGAATATTGAAAGCGGTTCAAGCCACCAATTAAAAAAGTTGCTTTATACCGGTAATTGTAAAACAACGTAATACTATGGTACTGCATGCATAGCTTCATGTACGAAACGGCGTAACTCTATGATACTGCATAGCGTTAACTCCTACGTTATATATTAGGCATTACTAGTATGTCATAGGCAAGAACATGATGTATTTGTCGATTAGTTAAGCATTAGTTAAGCATTAGTTAAGCATTAGTTAAGCATTAGTTAAGCATTAGTTAAGCATTAGTTAAGCATACACACATGTGTACAGTGGAGAATGAAGATCTCGGGTTGACTCAAGACTGTTGTTTTGTGATTACGTCGTCTTGAAAGTTGTTCTAGTTACTATCATTTATATGCCAATCGTTTGGGAACCAATAACTGATCTTATGTTTCTATTGCTTTTTTTTATTAAACACTAATTTATCATTTACTAGCTTGAAGGCAATATTTCAAGAGTATGGTGGTGCTATCGTTATAGTGTAATACTAAGTACCAGCATTGAGCAATACGAATTGTACTATAATACATAAGAATACAAACGAGCCAAATCATCGAGGAAACGTAGAGTGATATGATATAGTTTAGATGAAGAAATTATCTTCTGCTGATTCACTATAATAAATACTATACCAGTACAGTATTTATTTTATATTTTTAAATGTCATGTGCTTGTTTATTCATTCTCATTACCTGACATACTCGGGTTCTCCATTATGTCAAGTGTGATTTATACCTGGTACTATAACTATTGCACTTTATCATATACGGAAGCCTAATGGTGCCACTTTTGCAACATGAATATAAATCTATCAAAATCTAAATAGCGAGAATGCAATATATATTTCTATTTCTGTAACCAGAATGGCACCAATGGGCATCCGTAAGTTTGATTTAAAAATGTTTAATGGAAATTCCCAACGTTATCATGTTACATATGAGGGAATTCAATTCAATCTGACGATAAGCCCATATAGCCAACTCCAAAATGGTACTGTTTTCCTTAAATCGGTCGTACATGTATGCTTTGATATACAGATAGATATACAGATATATATGGCTCCCTTGACAATATTAATCGAAAGTAAAATGGTTCCTTTACCATATTAATCGAAAGTAAACTAAGAAACACAAGCCCTGCCCGGCGTGAAATGGAACACCACCTGCTATCAATACGAACATACACGTGGCATTGTTAAACTTTTAATCATGAAAAAAATACAATATTCTCTTCGTTTCACCGAAATAAAGGATTTCAATTCATTACAAATATAATTCTTTAGTTTGGAAAGAAATAGATGTTGACAATGATATATCGGTTCTAAGTTTTATTAATAAGACTGTATAACCGTTGTGCACTACCTTCGAAAAGTGTCCTTTATAATTGACCTATACTACATGTATCTCAATATCTGGTTAGATTGATCATTTTTACTAATCTTCTTAGAACTTCTTACTCGCTTTGACGATGACGTAAAACATCGCCATCTCAGAATGGCTGTACTATAGCGGACTGCACGCACAGTCTGCTTAAAAGTACAGTTGATTCATGTGTCTAATAAAGATATTCTATCAAATATCAATTAACTCTCTCTCTCCATGCTGGAGCCTACCGGAGATGCCCAAAACAGCAAAACTGCCTAATCCAGCAGAGAGAGGGTTAACTATAAGCTACATTGACAACATACATGCGATACATTACCATCATACGATTAGTAATTAAATTTTACCAATTAATGGCTAATGAACGTGGGATGGTGTACACGCATTCATGTTTCCTGTATATATACGTCTATACCGCAATACATTTACATGTAACAGATGGGGTGAGGAAGCGGAAACGTGTGTATCACTCTATTCAATGAAGCACATTAGAACTGGACTGGAAATTACTCTAAATTCATTAGTAGTATATCCTGTTTATGTCGCCCAGTATCTACTATAGCGTTGTGTTGTTTACGTGATGTACACGCCAATAGGAATAGCGATTGTAAAAGTACAATTACCCCTTGCCCTCTAACATATAAACTACGATATGTTTTCTTGCTATTATACAGGGAATACAATCAAAGTTGTTGTTTGCATGTATGAGTTAATTATAATACATGAAACTTAATTATGTGAGCTGTTTTCTTGATGCAGCAGTATGACTGTAATAATATTAGAACACAATTGTCGGATATTGATTTTATTTTACTATTACTAAATATACCTCGGTGAACAATATTTACATCTAAATAGACTGCATAATTTGTAATCGTATTACATCATACATGTAATCTCTACACAATACATGTAGTTTCATAATCTGTAGTTTACGGCATAATACTTTACACAATTCAGCTACAACGTAAACTATATTCAGAACTTCACTACTGCAATATTATAGTAACAATGTCACGTTAGCACGTTAATAAAAGTAATATCAACCAATTTGTGCAATTGTAATGTTATGCAATTGTAATTGTATGTGATCCTAACTGGGGAATTATGCCAACTAATTTGGGATTTACTTGATGTCCTAAACATATATCTCTTCATGTATTAGTACCACTAACTCTACAACATGACGAATAGAGGAACAATGCAGATATAATTCACTTTCCGACTGGTTCCGGTTCCGTCTCAAGGGACACCCACATACCCATGAGAACACAGAATAAATGTTCAAGTAGTCCATTTAATTAGTCTTTGCTTTGATGTATAACGACACGTGTTATTGTGTGTTGGGAGAGGAGGTCAGTCTGGGCAGGACCTTGGTTGATGGATGCCATGGACCATAAGTCTGCTCTCCAGTACCACGTAGGACGATGCCCTCTGTCAATGATGAATCATATTCCGGATGTCCGTTATTAATACGGCATTATGATGGATCATTAAATCAGTTCCTTGTTAAACGCCAATGTGACATAATCGCTCTATCGTGTACTGCTGCAATATATATATTATGACTGCATTGTAATATCAGCGCGAGATATTGGAGCCATACATGTACTATCGGCTGACACGGAAGAAGGTTCCCGGAAGATAGTTTAGTAGTTTCTGTTTATTGGGCAGGCGAAGTGAGACTCATTGTTCATGTCAATCGTTAGATTTGATGGTTAGAGCATTCGTTGTCAATTGTCAGAGCATAACAATTCGTGTTGGTTCTGCAATTCACGTGGAAATAACACAAGAGGACCATAGCCGTGGTGAGTGATAATATCAGTGATATACTAGTACATATTTAAATTCCAAACTTATTCTGCTTGGTTATTTTATATACTAGCTATTAGTAAAGCTATGGCAATGTGCTTATATCATATTAACGGAATACATTTCAGTGAAAAGATATGGCTAGTCAATGTGGACTAAATGTAGCGCCATGAACAATTCACAATAGCCATCGACGTCATGCTATTGTAAGACATTTTTTTAAAGAATCTCCTTTAGGCATGTAGTTGTACATGAATATGTCTCAATACACCGAAGTAGTGGCGTATATCTCTAGAGACAATGGACCATGGTATAATGGCTTGTGCCAATATACCTTTCTGTCTGTCCGTCTATCTGTCCATTGTACATCTTGTACGCGTCTTTACACAGCATGAACACATGTCCCCGAGCTCGTGGCGCGACATGCGTCCACCAGTCGCGGTGTTAGGACCTGTACGACTTCCGGTACAAAGTACCAATCACAAGACAATCTGTCCTCCCTTCACTCGGTGATTGGCAACTATCAGCACTACCACGTCGTGAAGTTTTCCAGGCTTTACCGAACAGACGAGGAGTTAGCAATAATCCCGTCTGCAGTACGTGTTTATTTTCATTAACCTTGAGTGGAATGGGATATTAATCCAACATTATCGACGACACGCTCTTCTTATGAAGAGACACGCCAAATTAACAAATGGTGTAGTTTCAAATGCTCGAGCATTGATAACTATGCTTAGCAGAAACCAATATGCAAAGTACAAGACATTGACTGAATAACATATGCGATGTCTTTAGCACAATATACCATATTATCCTTGCAACAGTAATCAGTGTATGACAAGAAACATAGTCATTACTTACTTATAACCTTGAGTAAAAGTAATAATGCCATATTGGTATTCCTTTTAAGTACCAAATTCAAACCATTATACGATTCAGTTGAGCATGTAGAATTGATAGCAACTGGTGTGTGCCATATTCATGTGTTTATCAACTATACCTATTGCATTGGTGACGTGTATAGGGGGCCTATGCCTTGGATATATCTGGTTATTTTAATTACAAGACCTGGCTTATTCTAGATACTTAAAGACATACTATCACAGATGTTGACCTATACAATGGACAAACCCATTTTGATCTGAGACTACTGTCCACCCAAAAGTTCTTATTTACTTATGTACTTATTCCCTAACAGTCGTTAGCTATAAACATTGTTTAATATTTTATATGAATAAAGGGAACGTTCTTCTAATTAGTTATCTATATGTAAGTGTACTGTGGTTTAAATTGAACTAACTATATTCTACTGAAGTCGGTTAATTAATTCAAATACTTATTTAGCATTTACGCAGATAGGATCATGCATGTACATGTATATTATATACATATTCTGTGGTAATATCAGCGACAGAAACACAACTGGTGGTTATTTATGTACGCATGGCAATCCTAATTGCCTGCAACAGGTGTGTGTGTGTGTGTGTGTGTGTGTGTGTGTGATTACTGCCGTTCATATTGCCAGCTCTTAATATATATCAATTCAACCAATGCTTTAACACCACCTACTGCAGCATGTAAAGA
Source organism: Lepetodrilus fucensis (assembly GCA_032361325.1). Classification (NCBI taxonomy): domain Eukaryota; kingdom Metazoa; phylum Mollusca; class Gastropoda; order Lepetellida; family Lepetodrilidae; genus Lepetodrilus; species Lepetodrilus fucensis. The sequence continues at coordinate 15,232 of JAUTBV010007240.1, read as the reverse complement.
TAGGGTAGGTAGCTTCCACTATCACCACTATTATGCCGTGTATCTAGCCGTTTAGCTCACACATCGGCTTCAAATTTGCATAGCAACGTAGACCATATACATTCCATAAAGTAAGCTTGAAATAAGGCTAGGTGTTGATACATTACATTGCACTGTATCGCCGATTCACGAGTAGTCTTGATCCATGAGTTAGACTAGCTATTATTGTATTCAATATCACCAGTATATGATTAGTATCAACACGAGGTATAGTAATGGTGTTATTTGCTTTTCATGATGCACGTACTATCTCAAAAACGACCGGAAAAGACGTTCCCTGCAAACAGCAAACAGAAAGACAGGATTATGGATAAATTAATCAATTACTACTGCATGGAGATTCTGTGTCTTCATTTTATATCTTTAACTTTTCCAATAAGTTTGTTTGCGGAAGGTGTTCGTATATAATAACATGTATTTACGGAGCTATTATTTGGCCCGCTGCCAGTGTAGTTTGCATGTATAGGCCCTATATCAAGTAACTCTTATGACAGAAATCTACAACCATAATTTCGTGTATGTATCTGCGTCATTAATACATAGAGGCATAGGATCGATGGAAGACATTAAGTCTCGTGTGTCAACAGATAGATTATCGTTACCGAGCATAGAGATCCAATGAACTGAAAACATAGCAGCTTGTTATCCTGTCAACATTATTTCAACATTTACACAACATTAAATAACTCGATTTATTTGTTCTCGTTTCAATTTATATATATAGGTACACACAGCTCTTTCATTACATATTGATACACATTTTACTTAACATTGTATATGTTGATGCCATCTTGATTTCGTGGAAGAATATATCGGTATACAACGTGATAATATCCCTAACAACATTTAATACATCTTAATAAATGATCATGAGTGAGTGAATGGTTTCTCATGTGGAGTATTTCACCACCATGTTACGGAAATCATTATGAAAATGTCATAATGAACAACAAGACTACAAGTCATAGAATCATTCTAGATATATGCGGATATATTCTCTTGTTAAAACTACAATAGGTAAAATATTATGTCGATATTTTGTCCATAAATTATATAGTACGAAAAATGTGTTTTGTCCCATATTGCTGAAATGGGAAAATTTAAAAGACTCTCGAACGGATTCTTTTCAAAAGTTATTAGAGATAGTGTTTTCTTTCATGTGACAAGCCCATACACATTTAAACTGGAAGCTAATACATGTTAAAGTAGGTCGATTATACCCTGAATACGCAAGAGTACTGGTAGCATTTAGGAAAGTGACATAAACTATTAGTTTTTAAAGACATTCATACTATAGTAAGTCTACCATCACGGTTGACTTCAGTTTGTCTGTGTTGTATACACGCATTGTTCAAGGACAGCGTTCATCTCACAGTAACTCATGAATATTTGATTAAATTCACAGATAATCCATATTACGCACATATGTATGCACGATTACTTGGATTAGAAATAGAGGGTTTATTAAATAATGATTAACCATTATGTCTTGTTAAGTAAATTAGTGTTTATGATCTCTACTTTATTTAGATTGGTCGCAGTCCAATATTATATTGAACATCCACATTTTAAGAAATTTGTATTCAAGTTTGGCAATGTAGCTTATTACATTTCCATATTCCAAAGAAAATTTAATATTCTAAATATTCTAAAACAATATAATAACGTTCTGGTATTTTTCAGTCGATCGATTTCATGTATCACTTTATCACTAAAGGTCATCGTTGTATGTTCTATACTAATATAAGTACTATTCGAAAAACGTCATTAATCTAACTTTCATGTTCTTGTTTGTAATATATTTTAATACATATAGGTAGATCCTACATAATGAAATTATTCATAAACCATCACATATCGATTTACAAGCAGGCCTACGGGCCAGACAGATTGACTACTATCACCGCGCCTACTGTATAGAACTTCCTGTCCACGGTAGAGAACTGACGATCATCCTATTGGCTCGATACACGCGCAGAATCATCGTCGGTTGACTGGCGATCTACACGTGCATGTACCGGGATGTGTGTCACAGAGAGTGAGTCACGTCATCATACAGGTAGCACGTCGATACACGTGCGTGCGGCGGCGTTCATTGTTGTTTTACTGGATGTAGAATCACGGCGTGTACGATGAGTCAGACTGTCTGCAGGCCGCTGTGATGGAATGGATGGCACGGTGTGTGAATCTGAAGGAATATCTTAGCATTGCCATTTAACCACTTTACTAGGAATACCTCACTGGCAGCGCCTACAGGTAGGACAGAAATCGTGAAAGTATGGCCATTTCGTGCATACTTTAACATGATCATATTTAATTATAATGCGTTTATTTATAATAGTTTATCTTGTAAATGTGCATTCAACCATTGACATTTGTTACATTTCATTTCTTTGATTTCAAGATTTGAATTATTGAAATATTTGTTGTATCCAAAAGTATCTAATCGGTTTATATATTTACAACAGTAAAGCATATATGTTGTAAGGTAACAATTACAGAGAATCATGTTACAGTCAAAGACAGATAGATATTGAAATACAAACTATTCAATAATGTATGTTCTGCGAAGGCCAGAGTGCGTTCACCATTTATAGACAAATCAACGTTGTATATGATATACAATGAAATCGATTACTACAATGATGAAGACAAATGCTTCACTAGTTTGTCATTATTATAAACTACGTACATTATTAAGATACAGATACATGTATAGTTGCATTGTCGCTTTGTTCTGTGATGTGCTGTTGAAGGTCATCATGAAACTAGACACTACGTCGTGTCCTCACAGAAAGTGTGGCCCCAGTTTCAGACCCACCCAAGGTGTTGATTTCTCTGAGTGATGTATCGGTGTGGCACTCTCATTAAGGTGGTTCTAGTCGCCAACACAACAAACCCGCATAATGTCTGCACTTGTCATTGTGGATCATCAGAGTCGTGGATCTTCATATAGGACGAGAACACCGTTGACATTAGGACGAGAACACCATTGACATTTGTATCGAATAACCAATGCCACGCGTGTAGAGGTCAATTCCATTCTTAGGGTAAATGGATTAGTTGTGTATCTTTTTGATGTCTTCAATATTACACTTTCAACAAAGATTTCAATAAGGATATATATATGCTTCGTCTGAGTATAGTAATCTACGAAACATCTTGAAGTTCATTTGTTTCAATATTAGTTGTCTCGACTGATTCAAGTTGACATAGAAGGAAAGGATGTATTAAAAAGAATTCACTTATTTCAGTAGATCGCTGTAGTCTATTTAGTGTTTTAATAGATTCTAAAGAAACGATACAAAAAATCGCAGTGAATGGATAACGCCTATTGTGATGCATCCACAATAGAATAATTGAAACCTCCACTGGCGTACATCGAAGTTGACAATAATATACTATTGATTTATTATGAGACTTACAGAACATCAGTTATAACTTGCTAATGTTATCACCATCATATTACTAATTGTACCGGTGTCATGATCACCGCAAGGTAAGCTATATTGCATATATTATGGTATTGGCTGTACATTCTCGATCGTGTCTACTGCATTGTATACCTCTGCGGAGGTAATTAGACCGTTTCCTGATCAGCACGGTCAGTTACCATTCCACTGAAAGCTGTCATTGATCCTTCCGTGGTCTATCTTAACAACTGAACACTATCTTAATAACTGAACACTATCTTAACTACTGAACACTATCATCATGATCATGCCACTCCCAGCTGGAGATTAGTTCAGAAGACATATAACGCCAGTATTGAGAAGCATACCTTTGAGGCTATCTTGAGCATTATCTAAGATACAAAATGCATTTGTTTATGATTCACACCTGCCGGCTTGTAATCTATCTCTTGCTTGTCAGCCATTAGCTCTGCCAAGGCAAACCGGTGATAGACAGTTCATACATGCTGAGTCTTAATGGAACGAATGGGCAATATTGGGTTACAACCGGTACACGTTGAAGCACTGTAATGGATTATTTGAGCTGTTTTCTTCACGCATCAAAGATATCAAACAAATGAAAATATTTGATCTGTCAATAAGTTTATATATAGACACGTCATGAAAAGTGAAATCAATGAGTAAATGGAAAAGAAAAATGATTGAGGGAGTTGACAGTTAATGGATAATGTGCACGACACGATTGCTAGTACATTAATGGACATTGAATCTACTACCGTTATAGCTATAGTATCCGTAGTCATTAAGTCCATTTTCTTCGTCCACATGATCAATGGCATCAGTGTTATCTTAAATGGTTACCTAGGCGTCCTTTTGTTGTATATTCCTAACAATGAATCAGTATGCCTTTTCTTGATTGAAAAGTATCGGTGGGTCTTTTATTGGCCTACTTCGGGCGGTTACGCTAGTTTAGCCCGGAAGTGTTATTACGCATGTCTAGTTGTTGCTAGACAAGCTTTCGTGCTTCGTGGACCGTCATATAGAATATTCTAAACACGTGGCCAGGTATTATATCCTTTCACGAAGCTCTCTTTTTTGCTAAGAGACCATGTAGCGCTCTCTTTGCAGTGTATTGAGAGGCTGCGTCATGGTTGCATAGTGGATAAGAGAGCTTACAGGCCAATAGGTCTTGCACGTCTTCAGTCGACTTGCTATAGTCGTCTCGTGGCACCAACGTTACAAAACATGGCAGAGTTTGGTAACATTCTTAACACATTTGTGCTATCTTTCAAGATTGGTAGAACATAACCAGAAACCGGAATGTGGCAATCTTCGCGGGGGTACCCGATCTGTTTAAAACATGCTTAAAGTCTGGAAGTGTATATACCAGAACTAATTGCCAAATTGAAAACACGTCAATGGTTCTCTCTCTCGTTTCATCGGGTATATGTAACCAGACGGTACTGCATTCTAAAGCGATGCCGACTTGCAACGAGCCAATTTACATGCTTGTTTATGATCTAGCGTTGAAAATAGATGTACACTACTACAGACGTTCACATGACTTGGCTATCTATTTATACTATAACAGTTTAAAAACTGCTATATTTCGATGATGGTGCTTCCCGAAGCTTTACTTGGATCTGAAACAAGAGAGTCCTGCTAAAATACCATGAAAACATGTGTGTAAAGTTCGTCATAGCGCTCTTTGTTGGCACATGACAACGTTATACTTACGCCAACATGAGATTCATTATTACAATTAACAGTAGCCTAATTGTTAGGCAAAGTAATAATATCGTCATGTTTAGGCTAATAGTTATGGTTTCTGTTTCAGATTGACCAATCAGTGATGAGGGTCTGAGCTGGCTCCTCCCCTATGGTGCTAACATAGAAACAACAGTGACCCGCCATGATGGCCCACCCACCTCCCTCCGCCACACCTCACAACACCAAATCTCAGAAGAACATGAGATTCGTGCCTGTCACCGTGCCCAATCAAGCGCCCGGATATAGTCCTGCCCCTGTGTTCGGCCCCGCCCCTGTGATTGGCCAAGCCCCTGTGTTTGGCCCCGCCCCTGTATATGGTCCTCCTTATGCTAGTCATGCTCCTGCTCCAGGATACGCACACCAATCAGGACATGGATACGGAACTACTTACAGCCAGGCCCCTAGTTATGGCCACGCACCGGCATATGGCCCTCCCCCTGGCTATAGCCACGCCCCGGGCTACGACATTCGTCTGGACAGTGGTTCCGCCGTCAGGAACACCGTGCGGAACATGGTCGGCAATCTGGAACACGTGATCACCAATCTTCACGGAATAGTGGGAGATCTGCGTGTTCTAGTGCAGCAGATTGACGTGGTGACCAACAAGATTGGCGGACAGTACGGTGTCTATTGGGAAAAGTCTGGATTGAATCACGTAAGCACGACACAAGAGAAGGTGTCCAAAGGCAAAGACATGGACTCATTTGGTCTTTGCAGGTGGAAGCTGTTACGAGAGAAATACGACTCCACAGACTATTCACCGGATATTGATTGGTCGTATCTCGGACTGGGTGAATGCAATAACAACCCACCCGCTCATAAACCGGCAATAAGTGCTAATAAACTTCGCAACAGGAAGCTCCGTCGCGTGAAACACATCGACACTTCCGCCGATTCATCAGGCGTGAGCACCGACTGTGACATCGAACCCAACAACGACTTCCGGCTGGACACAGGAAAGGACACAGCAACTACCAAAGCGTCAAAGATCACCTTTGATTTGGACAGCGACATTAATTTCGATTGCTTGGAGATGGATGGACATTCCAGTGATATCGACTGTGACTCGAAACGTGGTCAGAAATCAAGACCCGCGTCTCAGAATTCTCCAGTGCCTCATCACGTGTTCTGCAAGGATATAACCGGAAGTTGTCCCAAGGACACGTATTGCGGTGTGTACGAAGCCATCATGGAGTCTGAATTAGAAGCGTTGTCTAACTGTGACGCAAATAGCACGTTCTCAGACGGCGACGAGGAGGTACAATCAGTCGCCGACGACCCGCCATCGGTCACGTCGCTGGATTTCAAAGCGGAATATGACCGTCATGTTAACCCGTGGAAATCATTCGGGTTTGTTCAGATAGACTCCACGCATGGTTCTGACGAGATTCTATCGGAAAGTGCTTCAGATATACTTAATGATAACTATTTGGAGACGCATTATATTAATCCAGGATTCGATGACGTCCATCCATTGATTCAACAAACTATTTGCTGATATTGACAGCTGAGGGCCTATTCTATAAACGTACTTACGAACTTCTTAGCCTAAGAACAGTTCGTAGCCATACTATAAGAACCGCTAAAATTGTCTTACTTATAGTAAGAACGTTTCGAGAATAGGCCCCCAGGTTTAGTATCCGTTATACCACAGTTTACCATTGCAATGAAAGTCCATGTTTTATTGGACGTATTTGTCTAGATGTACACCGCTACGCTCATCCCTCACCCAGACTCTGTCTTGTCTGTCGTAGGAAGCATGTGACCTACCATGGCCCTGTGTGTTAGAGGACATTGATTCCCACTATGTCAATGAATACAGTGAAAGTAGCGATGTTGGTAGAGATCTGTGTTATCCAAAGAGAACGAGAGAAAGGTTGTGTTGACTGAAATGTCTGAATGGATGTTTGAAATAAAAGTCAACTGGTATTTCTATTGCTCTTGTTATGAATACTGGCGGAATAGTGACACTGTGGCGGAATAGTGACACTCTGGCGGAATAGTGACACTTCAGTATCGTTGTTGGCATGTGGTTGTTCCAGGACCTTAGGCTCATTGTCATCAAAGTGTGTACGACACACGCAGAACAATCAGTTGACAATTCTAGCGGACCAGAATTAACAGAATTTCTACGAACGCTTCATTTAATTGCGCTGTCATTCTTCACTTAAACTACATCCATATATATACACACACACCTGAAAATAATTCGTAGTTCAATCTCATTATAATCATATCTCAACGGACCGAGTGTCATTCGAATTATACACACACAACAAATGTTTTAAAGAGATTTTACTACGGTAGTAAATTAGCATTTTATGAACGCGTCGTATACCATCATGTAACAACCATGTTCATGCACAACATCCTGACACCGACACCGAGACGCAGTCTATAAGAGCAGTCACACATTCTTGGTATCGAGGATAGACTATCATGAGCACACAGGTACACACATAGGAAGGCGAGATTTTACCAATGTAAAACATTCATTCATTCATAGTCTAGTACGGCTATAAACGTAGGCAGTACAGTTGTAAAACCAAGAAAGATATATAGTAGGCCCTAATGAACGTTCCATAAATAACCGCGCGAAACTGTTGCAATCCTGTTTCCTACTTGAAACAAGTCCATGTCAATCAAATTGATGTGAAAAGGAAACGGGGGATTTGTTATTGGACTCATATGGTCATACAAGTATTCAAGTGCAAGATGCAAATGTTCATACGGGGATATACCTAGGAATAATTAGTATGAAAATGAAGACTAAATACCCACACACACTCGCATACACACACACACACCTCTGAAGGTTCGCAGTTCTAATAATGCTGGCCGCACACTAGCGATTTCAGTCGCCGATCGCACAGTATCTAGCATGTTTTAATATTTGGAGAACCGCACACTAGGCGATCTAAACCCGACGCAAATCGCTAGTGTGCGGCCAGTATAAAGTCGTCAGCAATAATAGTAGAGCTACACAATTGTAACACTTATTAAGTGTTCGATGTCGTGTATACAGCTCATTTACGGTATCACGAGTTTGATTTAGACATGGAACACCGGGAATCAACTATTATGGATATCGATGTCTTTAACGTCATCACGTTTCACAGCAAAAGAAACGTACACCTTCCGCACTTACTGTTCCTTGACATTCCGTTTTTAATTACTCTAGATCCTGGCAAACTAAGTCTCTTCCTGGAAGGAACTTACAGTAGATTACCGATATAGAACTTTGACACGCCCCCACACCAGTGCAATCAGTCACACCAGCTATAAGATCTAGATTTTAGTGGTTACGACTTTCATAGACAACTACGGCCAGTCCACAGAAGAGTGGGTGAGTGAATATAGAGTTTAATGTCGCTGCGGGAATCTTTCACCCATTTGCGACGAGTCCACAGAAGAGGGAACCTTATCAAGAAGCTCTCGTATCCAGCCAGAGTATTAATATAATAATGCTCTCGAAGCGAACAAGATATAGCGCGCTATATATGTCATCTTATTGGATACAAGAGCTTCATGACATGATAGTGACGATACCCAGTGTATCGTTCACGAAGCTCTCTTATCCACCAAGAGACCATTACGTTCGTAGCCGATAGCTTTATGAAAGGATATCATGAACATGTATAGTATAGCTTTCCCCGTATCTTAAATACAGGTGGCGAGAGTATTGTTTCTTAACGTCGCAGAGGTAATCTTTCATCCAAAAGAATGACTTTGCAGTTTATGCATTAGAAGAGTTGAACAGAAGTGATTGAGCAGTCTGCATCTTTGAAACGTTATATATCAATACAGTTGAAATCACAGAAGCAATCGTCTAGTTCACATTTTATGCTAAGGCTAAGCTTCCATCATGGTAATCCAAGCCTTTTGATTTGGGGTTTAAATTAAGCCGCTTTCAAGATGTCCCCTCCCTCCCCCACTCAAATAATGGTTTGCATATGTACTGCTTGTACCAGTTTATATAGTGCTAGCTCACTGGAATATCATGTTGCAGATAGAACATTGAGTATGCTGATTCTGAGCCGACCAGTCGTTGCTTTAGGTCCTCAATACTCTGTATTCATGGTGGATAAACTACCGGTATCAAAGAAAACATAAGCACATGAACACATAGTAAAACATATGTATTATCAATTGAAATAACAACTTCAACACTACAGACATTGGACATCGTAGGCCTAGATACTTTACTGTCAATAATGGCTGGATTAACTTAGATATGACAGTCAAAACATCTCGGCCAAAGGACATGTAGCTATGACAGCATGAGGCACTCAAAGTGAACTATGTCCTCATAGACCAGTACCTATGTAAAAAGGACTACCTACACTGCTTCATTTAATCGTTGCTAATTTGTCAGTGTTCTCAGTTGATATTTAAGTAATATCCTAAGCTAACTACCAAACATAATATGCATGTCCTGTAATGACATTAATTTCAAGCTGTTAACTACTGGCCTGCGTTTCACAAAAGTGTAATATACTAGTAGTATATACTGTAATAGTTATAGATTTACGTCACTTCCTGCTATAGTAAAGCAGATTTGCCTCCATACTAGAGTATGACCCTTTTGTGAAACACAGATACTAGTACAATAGAAACATGACAACTGAGTTCAAATGTACACAATTTGTGAAACTCAGATAGATAGATAGATACTAGTACTCTTTATTTCCTCCAAGTATGAAGATACATTATATATTGTATAACTAATTATTACTTAATAGCTATGACATACTAGTATACATAATACATCATATAGTTATAAACAGTAAGAATACATAAATAAGGTCTTCCATTTAGTGACATATTCAGCAACAATTAACATAATATTAGCCCAGGTTTAGAATTCTATGTTGTTGACATCATGGGGCATACCACCGAGTAAGAACGATAGGATAACATCATCATCATTTAACCAGAGTTTTACAAACCAATCAACATTGGTTAGCATTCGGAATAGCTCGAATACATTCAATTAGTTCAATGTTTTTTGTCGAATAGATTCTTCTATTCCAAAATATCATTCTGGAATAATATGCATGTGCAAAACGAATAGCTCACCACTGTCATGGATTTTTAGAACATTAACAGTATTAACACTTTCCAGGTTAGAGGTGCAATTTAGATCGGAGACTGACTATTCCATCAGAACGAGGGTTAACTAAGCTGTTAAATAGTCCTATATTGTATCACATTTGCATTTAGAAACATCAGTAACTTCACAACGTTTGTACAATGTAAACATGACATGATTGTATCCACAAATGGTAGGCATTTACATTATGTCAACAATCAAAAAGTATTTTTCTTTAAAATTAAGCAATTTCTATAATTACTCAATAATCACAACACCACATTCTTGCATTGTTAAATATCAGGAGATGTAACTGTGAAATCATGATCAAACCGTAAAACAATATACATAACAACTTTCCCATACAGTAGAATGTTGTCCAATAGGCGCTGCAAGTGGAGCAAATTCTATTTATAGACGTACCCAGTTTACTGATTTTGGTGATAAGGTGTAGGTGAAACGTGCATGATTGTTTTCTTTTTTTATGTACCTTAAGTTGCCTCACGATTTATTACCCGTGAACCATGCTGAACAACATAATTCATCTCTGAATCAAACAGAAATTTAAGGATACTATCCATTGTAACGTCATATTAAGATTTTCTTTGAATCTTTAGTCACTATAAGGCATAGACTTCTGTTAGCCTATCACCGGAATTCCTAGTTTTAAAAATGATATTCATCAAAATTCTAAAAATAGACATGACACACTTGCAGCCGCTATAACACACATATTGAAGACAAGATGTCACACAATGAATGGCATATGGTGGGGATGATGATGTTGGATTACACTACGTAACCATGGTAACAACGGTCAATCTACTGGTAAGGCACTGTAGTCTCAGCAGTAAGGGGGGGATACAACAGTAACAGGGGGGATACAACAGTAACAGGGGGGATACAACAGTAACAGGGGGGATACAACAGTAACAGGGGGGATGCAACAGTAACAGGGGGGATGCAACAGTAACACTGACATCACTGTACAGGGATAACACTGACACGCTAACCCTCGCAAGGCTGGAACCAAGTGGCGATGCCATGAAGAGCAGTGCCTGTGTTTAATCCAGCTGGGAGAGGGTTAAGGGTTAGGAGATGCATGCAATAATATTGCAATAACATACATTCAGATTAATCTTCTAGTGAAGATTCTTGAAATATACTACCATAACAGAAGACAACATAATATCTCTCTCAACTCTGACATTGAATACATTAATGAGTGAGTGAGTGAATATGGAGTTTAACGTTGCTGTGGGAATCTTTCACCCATTTGTGACGAGAATACATTAGTTCAATATTACCAAGGAATATTATATTCTGTCCACAACTGACTACACCAACCAATACACATGGCATCTTTAGACATTCTTCTTCTCTTATCCAGTCTCCGATGAGCAAGTTATTACCGATGCGACATAATTAAAGCATAAATTCAAATAAAAATCTCTTATCCATGGACAAAATACAGAGGCAACTGATAGATATAATAATTATTATACTACAAATAAAACTTCATAACTTCATTAAAATAACTTCTGGATATGCAGACATTGAACCTGACCGTGTGTAGCACAAAATATATTTCTCACAAACTATTCTGCAACACCTATTGCAAACACTTAAAAAAAGTCTCATTTGTCGGAATATTTCATATGTGTGAATAACATTCAGTAGGAGGGTACAGTAGACATATTGAGTAGGAGGGTACAGTAGACATATTGAGTAGGAGGGTGGTAGAGACATTCAGTAGGAGGGTACAGTAGACATATCGAGTAGGAGGGTACAGTAGACATATTAAGTAGGAGGGTGGTAGAGACATTCAGTAGGAGGGTGCAGTAGACACAGGAGAGGAGAAGGGTTCGGTAGACACATTTTTTAGGAAAGTGGTAGACACATTCTGTAGGAGGGTACAGTAGACATATTCAGGACAGAATGGTTTGGTAGACATATTATGGTCAGTGGAAGAGTGGTGTAGACACGTGACCTGTGACCAGAAGAGTTGTAGTCACACGGCAGCATACACTTGGGGGATGTTCCTTTCACCGGACACACTGTTTTGTCAAAGGAACAAACTGCACACTGTCCATAACCCTGTGTGGGCTGCCCTCACTAGCAAGGTGGTGCAGACAGCACAGGGATAGTACAAGGACGTACAAGGACATCTAAGGACACTCACTGCCGCCATCTTGCTTATCGAGACTTGTGCGAGCTGTTCCTTACACTCGGTACAGACAGTATGGACAGGACAGATGAGACAGCTAGTGCAGCTGAAAGGAACGTCCCCTGTGTAGTCAACGTGACGGTGGTGGACAAATAACATCTAGTCAGTAGAAGAACAGTGTGGTGTTGACAATCATGAAGATACTCCGACCGCGTTTTCATAACTCTTCCTTAGGCCTGACCGCGTACACGACCACTTTACCCAGCATGCTCTGGAACTTCGGTCCGTTTGTTACTGTCAACAAATAAGCACGGCAAATTTTATTTTATAAGATATAGATCTAGATAAAGTGATAATATCAGTGTAATTAGAAAAGAAAAAAGAAAAAAACTTGTTTGGTACGTACTTGATTTAATGCAGATATAATGCACATGCAATTTCAATTAAAGTCATCATTCTTATTAACTCTTTAATTAAGAGCACTTAGTACATGGCAGATAGATTTTTCAAGACTATCGGTACATTTAGAAATTGAGTTGGAATAGTTCACCTCTAGGCATCCATTATCTATGAAATAAATATATATTTTAATTTGTCCTGGAAACAAACTTCTTATCAAAGAATTCTGATGTTGCTCGGAGAGATATCATCTCATCTGTTACTTACCTGAGCTGGTATTTTCATCCATTATATATTCTTCTGGTTTGAGCGGGGATTGGCTTGGACCCTGTCGCAAAACACAAATAAAATGAGATGAGATAAGATTTGCTTCACAGTGGTGATAATACTGTGATTGGGTAAAATAGTACATCAACACAGTATGTGCAATGGATTATATTTAATTATTTTTAAATTTGAGTTTTAGAGCAGTTTTCAAGATTCCTTCACTTATATCACAGCTTGTCAGTTTTATGGCAGGAGGGAACCTGCAACATCCATAGCACTGAAAGTTGCAGTCAACCTGCACGCACTGGTTGGTACTAGAGCAAAGATGATAACAGTGCATCCTATCATGATTATCATAACATCTGAAAGGTAACTTTTGCGACCATTGATGACAGGTTTCTGTCATTTGAGCCTCAAAGTCCGAAGTAACGTTCTACCATACTGTCAGGTAAATATAAATTTGACAAAAAACTATGATAAACTATGACAAAAAAACATGGTTGTCTTACCTTTAAATGAGAATGAAATAAACATAAAATATTCATAATCTTTATTGTGTGCATTCATCATTGTTAATAAAATAATCAGCTAGATCTATATCTTATATTCTTATTTAAATTAGTATTTACATAACATAATTGTTAATAAAATAATCAGCTACTACTGTATATATGTTAATCGCATAACACATCAATTGCCAATATAAATAGACATACTTATTAATGACATCTGTTACTCAGCTTGTAAACATTCAAAAGAACAAATTGTGAAAACATATAGTGAAACCAACAAATACTAATTATCAGCGTGATGATATAGGCAACAATGTAATACAATAAACAAGTGAAGGTTGACTGCATAGCAATTGAGCATTAATTGTTTCATTATGTGTATGTTTTCTTAACCAAGAATGTTGACACTAATCATGCTAATTGCAACTTGTATGTTGTATCAGCTAAATAATCAAATACATAGATAATAGAAATTTTGCAGGAGATAAGGAATTGATGGGAATTTATTCAGTGGAACGAGAATGGATTTTACAGATGTTATTTATGTATACACAATTTGGACTAAACCACATTGAAAATTAACCTAACGTTTTACTTGTGAGCTATTTTTTTTTCTGATTTCAAAAAGCGGTATATTTGGTTAAAATGTTTCATTACAATTTGGAATTGCTCTGTAACTATAAATATTTTGCATCAATCCATATGTAGAAACTTTCAGTACATACATCGACTTCTACCTCGACGAGGCGAGCTCCGTACACCTCCATTCTGAAGTACTGAAAGAACAGGTACGATGCACTGCCTGGTCTCTCCACAGTACACGAAAACTTGGTCCCGTCGTTGTTCACGGTCATCCCAATCAACCACGACTACAATGAAACAAGAGATATAAGACAAACAATTACATTACAAGAATCATTTAACTGTACACGCATGGCTCTAGACCATGTAGACTAACATATATGCCAGATATACAGGGGCAAGTTACATTGCACTGCGACAGTGTTCGAATTTAAAGGGGGGTCAGGAGGTCATTTGAGTGGGCATGGTGAGTGAATATAGAGTTTAACATCGCTGCGGGAATCTTTCACCCATTTGCGACGAATTTGAGGTCATTTGAAAACCTGCAATGTTAACAAGGCATCTGTGTGACCCCCTGAAACATTTGGCCTACGGAGAATAAACCCCTTACTCATGTTACTAGTATTAGTTTCTTAATTTTGAACACTGACTGCTGGTAACCTACTTTTTAACATTTAGTACCTTTGATGCCTTTGTTACTTGCCCTGACTTGTCACTGGTATAGAAATAATATTGGTGATCTATTTGAACATTTCTCATGTTTATTATCTGATCATATTCACCTCTTTTGTGCCTCCTTGACATTGATATGTAAAATTACAGGAATATTTCATTTCCTCCTGAAACAGGTAACATATATATATGATTAGAACAAATTCAAAGATTTTTAGAAACAAGACCTGTGGTGGCTTATGACAAACTTTGTGAAAATGATACCTCATTCCATTACAACATATTTTATTGACTTAATTTGATATAAGTTCCACTAGTT
>JAUTBV010007129.1:0-22661 GCA_032361325.1 Lepetodrilus fucensis | reverse complement strand
AACATGGGAAGACGAAATCATTACGAGGGAAAGTGAATCCTTCTTCTGACTAATTTCTTAGGTTAAAAAATAATTAAGCAATCGTACCCCCGAACTAACAATGAGGATTTACTAATAAGTAACCAATTGAATTTACATGATAATTTAACTGGACACTAGTGATATAGCCTATTGATTCTTTGCGTGAATGCTTACACTTTGGAGCTTGTTTCGTGAGCTTCCCCTGTTTGTTTTTAAGCTCCTCTATAGCAGATTTTGGGATTCAATTTCTATTGCTGAGCCTTTACCAGAGACACGAGTTCCTTGATAATAAGGTTGGCTTCTTCAAGGGTGTTAGCTGTACTGGCGAGATTACCTAGATTCAAAATTAACTTTCATTGGTAACCATCTGCAGGCAGGCATGTGCGTCAAATATGTGAAATACCGGCAATAGAGTGGATAATGAGGTAGAAAGAGAATAATGCATGACCTCGACACAACATCAGAATACGTGCTGTTTTAACAGGCTAGTCAAAAAGCCATCTTCAAGGAGGAAAGTCATTACCCCGGGCTTGTACAACAAACGGTTCAGATGCTGGCTTCTCGCTGAGCTCGAATCACCATCTAACCTTATTCGTTAGGTTTGGTCTTCTGTGAAAGCAAGTTGACTAGATTTTTGGTGAAATATAAATAGCGGAAACGAACTCAGTACATACACATGCTCGATTGCATCCATCAAGTCAGATTGCTTTGATAATATTACTGATTGGAGTGGGTGCGCTGTATAATTACTTCTATCGCCACTTGCAATATAGTTAGCTTTGATAATATTGATTTCAATTAGCTTATCCCAACCTTCCTTTGTTATTTTTCTTGGATCTTGAAATTCCCTTAAGCCGTTTGCTGATAATGGTTTATATAGTCTACCTGTACAGTTGGCTAAACTAACTTTATGGTCTATATATTCATTAATCGATGGCACATCTCTTATTGCTTCCATCATAGGATAACTGACAAATAACTTACCACTTTCTGTTTCCTCATTGAATGTTGAAATCATCATATCGAGCTTATCTACATCAAAATTATCATCTTGGTACTCAAAATCAAAAAACAAAAACACTTGGTTAAAATCATCCCTTGAGTAAGGCTCTAAGATATCTTTATTAGCTGGTACATTCTTTGATTCACGAAGCAATTCCACAATATCTAAGTCTTGATCTTCATCTATTTCCTTAAATAACTCATAAATATCATTGCCGTAACTACAAAACAAAATACTACTATCATCAAAGTAGTGACTTTGGATTGTTTTGAAATATTTAGGCTCTCTAGATTCACCTTCAAAGATGCAAAGAATTGCACTCTTAGTGTTCATATTTGAGACCTTTAAATATTTTCTCTAAATTATGTGCTTTTCTCAGGTCTTTATCGACAAGTTCATAGAAAGGATAAAGGCGATCAGCCATTAAAAAATAGCAATCTGGTCTTAGTAAGTCATTTGATAAGATTGCTAAGTTATGAGTTGTTAGTACAGTTTGACATTGTATTTCAGTCAACTTTTTAACTATTAGCTGAGACAGACTATAGTGGTAATATGCATCAAACTCATCAATATATGCAAATGTGAGTTGATTTAATTCTAGTTTTAACCACCAATAGTAAAAAATTCCTAGTGACATAGTTCCTGTAGATGCGGCTAACCCAAAATCTATGCTTTTTCCATCAAAGTTGAAGACGATATTTTCACCGTCGGCATATTCTTTTGTACTTAATTTGCATTTTATACCTGCTTCATTGAGAAACACTTCAAAGTCATCAACTTTATCCGCATCAATTATTGCCTTTGATAACCGACTACTATCCAGCACCTGACCATGATAATCAGCTGTCTTCGTCAAGGTTCTAAAAAACAGCATACCCGAAACAAAGGTAATAAATTTATCAAAGGTATCATTAAGTAAATTATTCTTATCCAGTACAGCATTCGACTTAATATATTTAATTACTGAAATATTAGAACTTGATATTTCTTTATTAAGAGACTCTGCTCCTTCTAAATTAATTGTGGCAGGCTTATCTGATCTTCTATCAATTTCGACACATAGTTTACTATCGATAAGTAACTTCTCATAAACTGTTGTTGAGGCATCGGTCTTCCCGTATTTGTATACAACCTGAATTCCGTCAAAATCAAAAGTATATTTAAATTCAGCAAACCCATCCTTAGCTACGTTAGCATTTAAGTAGTTTTTATCTAATGTTGACATAAGATGTATGTCATTAATATGGCTTGTCAAGTCTAGAATAGCCAACCCTAGATTTGACTTACCTGAACCATTTTTCCCATAAATAATGGAGGTATTTATGATTCCATTCACTACACTTTTGGTATTGAACTCATATTGCTTTTTTGATTGCAAACTGAACTCATACCAGTCTGAGAAATTCCTAAAGTTCTTGATTGACACACTAGATAACATAACTCCTCCTAAAGCATTTGTACTTAATCTATTAGCATGAAAGTTATTTCATCAGCTATTATTCATAAGTTGATAATAGCATATCAATGTATTTGCCGTAAAAAAATTACGGCAAACAATGTTTCTCCTAGGCTTCGCAGAAATCTAAGTCACTGTGACAGTATGATTTTCTTGGAGAGAGATGTTTGAGTTTTTAACAAGTGGTAACACTCTGACCCCAAATATTCACGAAACATCAGAAATCAATCGAGTCCCTTTGATTTAAAATCTTTTGATTAGCTATCATAAGAGTCTTTTTACTTTTACAGTTTTGTGATGTTAATATGATTTTTCTGATATTGAGGGTCAAAAGTGAATGTCTTTAATAAATGTTATGTCTTACAAGCATATTGTTCGCTTTCTATTCAGCTTGCTAATTGCTATGAGCTTAACTCTGGTGGCCTGTGATATGAATAAAAAACGCAATGCTAATAACTATTTTACTGATCCTATAGCGCTTGATATGGCAGAAGCCATTGACCGTTCTGATATACAAGAAATTAAGAAACTGGCTCAAAAAATTGATATTAATACCAAAGGTAAAAATGGCATGACCTTTTTGATTTGGGCAATGGGAGGTGAGCTAATAGACTCCTATAAAACCCTATTATCACTCGGTATTGATACTGAGGCTGGCTTGATTGGTGAGGAGGACTCTATCACTACACCTTTGGATATAGCCACAAGTAGAGAGCTTATCTGGATGAAATTGCTGTTAGAGGCTGGTGCAGATATTAATCAACACATAGGACGGCCCATATGGTGGGGAGCAAGTTTAGGTAATAATTGGGAGGTATTTGACTATCTATTGCAGCAATCTGAGCTAGATATAAATGCACAAAGTAGTAGTGGACGTACGGAAATCTTGAATCTGGCAGGTCATGAGGATTATGAACAGGTATTGAAACTGTTGAATAAAGGTGCTGATATTCACTTAACAACAAGAACGGGTAATTCTTTTGCTTATAGGGTACAAACCAATGTTCCCGATAAAAACCAAAAACAGTACCCATACTACCAACAAGTACTTAAATTTTTAAAAGATAAGGGTGTTGTCTTTCCTGTTAAAGGTCCACGAGAACTTCGTGGTGAAAAAGTCGAGTAAGCTGTACACCTTTAATCCCTCTTGGACTAATTATAATAACCCACTTCAATTAAGCCTTGATCAAAGAAAGAAAACAGCATCTAATATAGCAATCAAAGGGGTCAGATACTGTCTTGAAAATCAACTATAATAGCTCTTTAACTTAATGATATTTAGTCATACCCTTGCCACTCTGCCTCGATCCAAGAACTTAAGTCTGGTAATTCACATCGAAAGCTTTTTCTGATTTTAAAACACCATAAGACAAAATTAATAGTTTTCTCATCACAGCAACAATCGCTACTTTTTTAGGCTTCCCATTATTCACTAAACGCTCATAAACTATTTTGAGTGTAGGGTTGTGTCGAATGGCTACGAGTGCTGGCATATAAAGTGATTTACGCAAGCGTTTATGTCCAAGCTTAGAGAGGGATGACTTATCAAGGCTCGTACCTGATTGTGTAATCCTTGGTGTTAATCCTGCATAACTGGCTATTTGTTTCGAATTTGAAAAGAAATTAATATCGCCAATATACGCTAGAATACTCCATGCAGTGCGTTCGCCTATCCCCTTGATACTGACTAATAAATCAACTTGTTTACACAAGTATTGATTGTTTTTAACAATGGTAGCAATGGTCTTTTTGATCTGCTTAATTTCATTATTAATGACTTTTTGCAATCGCTTTATCGAGCGTGATGTATCTTTATTTACACTGGCTTCTAAGCGATTATTCTCTTGTGTTTTTGACTTTTCCAACTGATCGCAACGAGTGATGAGGCGTTGTATAGCCTCATAGTCTGCATCTTTAGGTTGGTAGGCTTTCTTTTTAAATTCACCTGTTAAAACTGCATGCTCACAATATCTAGCAATAAGTTTAGCATCTGCTTTATCAGTTTTATTGCGACTTAGTTCCATCTTGAAAAAGGCATGAGTGATAATAGGATTAACCACTAGGATGTTTGTTCTCTCCTTCGATAAATATTGAGCGATATAAAAGCTATAAATGCCTGTTGCTTCAAGACAAATAAAAGCTTCTTCATGATTTTTTACCCATCGAAGAAATGCATCAAATCCTTTACTGTTATTAGTAAATTGCTTGTGTGCATAACGTGTATTAACGAAATATGCCGCATCAAATGTAAGCTTAGAAATATCAATCCCAATAAAAACCATCGTATTATCTCCTGTTAGGCGTAAACTAAGAGTCGGATAAATAACATCATGGCATTCTTGTAACTATTCGTGCTCAAGCTTGGTGGCAGGCACAAGATACTGTTCGCATTTAAAGATGTTATTAAAGAGGGGTAGGCATTAATCTGACCCACGATTTATATAATCAAGTACTCAATACAATGTCTCTACCCCTCATCCAACCGTCATTGGATAGTGTCACTTTTTAACTCAAATGGACACTCTGGTTAAGATACAAGACTCGATTGATTTCTGATGTTCCGCAAAAGACTATTGAACAAATTCGAGAGGCAACCAATAACTCATGTTGGGAAGTGATTATTTTAAGTAAAAAATCGAAGATACGATAAATAGACCTATGAATTCGCGAGCAAGAGGGGGTGATAGGAAGTCAAAAAGGTATAAGGATAAAATCAATCGAGTCTCTGATCCCTTTGATTGCTTTGATTGAAACATCACTACACTTTAAAAATACTTAGTATTGACATGGGTATAACATTAAATCATACTAACACTGTCATAACTAAAGTATGAGGTGTTAGCCATGTCATCTAGTGTAAAAACAGCAATATCATTAAGACAACCTCTTTTTGATGATGTAAATAATCTTGCCAGTGAAATGAAAATATCTAGAAGTAAGGTATTTGTCTTGGCTGTTGAAGATTTTATTAAAAAATATGAAAATAAAAAAATGCTTTTAAAAATAAATGAAGCATTTAATGACTATCCAGTTAAAGAGGAGATAGAAAATAATAGATTAATGAAGAAGAAACAGCGTAAGATTTTAGAGAGTGAACAGTGGTAGTTAAGCAAGGCGAAATCTATTGGGTAGATCTCGGAGATCCTAGAGGTTCTGAGCCAGCGTATAAACATCCACACATCATCATACAAAATGATGTATTTAACGCTAGTCTTATTAACACAGTTGTTGTGTGCTCATTAACATCTAATCTTAAACGGGCTAGTTCTCCTGGAAATGTTAGTCTAAGAAAAGGAGAAGCAAATTTATCTAAAAAAAGCGTAGTAAATGTTTCTCAATTATATACTGTTAATAAAGATGATCTTGTTGATAAAATTGGTAAAGTCTCAGGAAATCGAATGAATCAAATTATAGAAGGGGTTGTGCTATTGATTAAAAAAAGAGCGCCTTAGTCTGTTGTAAGTAATGAGAAATAATAAAGAGATAGGTATTTTTAGTTATGAAATGTTGGATTTGTCAAACTAATGAAGCTAATAGCGGTGAACATAGAATAAAAAATCAGATCTCAGCAGCAACCAAAGAAAATGGGCACCCTTCACCGTACGGGTCTTCATGGCTCTAGTTTTACCATCCTGATAGCGAAAGGTGACCTCACCCTCTTTAACATCAAGTATATTTCAAGTGATTCATTATTGGTGTACTATTGAACCATCACTATACTGCAAACAAAGGAGAATTAGCTATGGCAAGACAAAGCATTACATTAACAATGCCAAATGATAACTGGTTAAAAACACAAGTTTTGAGCGAAGAGTATACAAGTAAAAGTGAAGTAGTTAATGATCTTATTAGGAAAGCTCGTGCAAAACAGGAAGAAATAGATTTCATTCGTGGCAAGTTGATAAAGGCTGAAGACAGTGGTTTTATTAATCAAACTCGTGACGAAATATTGACAGAATTCAAGGATGAATTACGTCATGATGGGAAGCTATAAACTAAGCTCAGAAGCTAAAGAAGACATACGAATAATTTATCATTACGGAGTTAGAAACTGGGGTGAAAAACAAGCAGATAAATATTACAACGCCCTGTTTGATCGCTTTGAGGAAATAGCCAATAATCCTTACATGTATCAGTCAGTTGACTATATAAGAAGAGCCTACCGACATAGTATATGTGGAGTTGATACAATATACTTTCGTATAGAGAATAATATTGTTGAAATTATGAATGTCATTGGTTCTCAAGACTTTTAAAATCAATGTACTTTTAGTATAAAATATCCCGAAAATAGACATCCCAATAAATGGGGTCAATGCGAGTAAGTTAAGCTATAAATAATTAATTACAATGAACTTTTATAAGCAGGAAAGTGTATATCGTTCTTGATATTCTTAAGCTTCCTTGGGTTGCTCCTCCCCTCCCTAACCGCTTCACTCGTCTTACTCAAGTTCATGTCTAGAAGCAGAAAACTCACACACTGTTTTCCATCCATATTGCGCTACAATGCTCATTTACATCCACTTATGGCCAACCTGAAAGCGGCATTGCCGTGTCCGCAGAAGGCAGATATACAAGATGCAGTCAGAATGATGCATAAGAAGGTATAAGGCTGGATTGATTACTTTTGTCACTTTGAAACCAGAAAGCTAAAACTAGTTCTCTTCTATCTGGATCGTATCGTGGTTCAATGGGTGAGGAAGAAGCATAAGAGACTGAAGTTTTTGTCTCGTGTTTTTGACTGGTTAAAAAGACTAAAGGAGCGATCTCCTAATCTATTTACGCACTGGCAGTATATTTATTAGAAGATTGGGCAATAAGAGTCGTATGAAGCGAGAGGTTCACGTACGGTTCTGTGAGAGGCTTGAGGGGAAGTACCCCTTGCCTACTCGACCAAAGGTTCGCATAGTTTATTGATTTCTATATACTATTTCTTAGTGTTGAGTTCAGTGCATTCTATGTCAAAAAGCCTAGATCTCTGCGAGGAAAAAGCAAAAATATACATTTACTCCTGACAGTACGGTGTCAGCTGGGGTAATCTATAATACCCCTTTCAAAGAATGAATATATAAAAATGAAAGTTGAAGAATTTAATCCTCTTATTGGGCAACACTGTGAAACAACCGCAACAGGTAGTCTGCTTAGACAGCTCGATATAAAGCTATCAGAACCTATGTTATTTGGTTTGGGTGAAGGTTTGGGCTTTATCTATTGGAATATGAAATTCATGGATTTTCCTTTTATTGGTGGGAGAGTTAAGCCTTTAGCACTTTCCCGAAGTTTAGCCAAAAATTTAAAGTTAGAGCTAGAAATAAAAGAAACAACATCCATTAAAAAAGCATGGAGTAATGTTACAGAAAATATAGAAAAAGGAAAAGCTGTAGGCTTACAACTTGATTGCTACCATCTGGATTACTTTACTAACAAAATCCACTTTGCAGGTCACTTCGTTGCAATATACGGCTATGACAGTGAGAACGCCTATTTATTTGACACAAAGCAACAAGGTGGTTCTGTTAAAACATCATTGGAAAATCTTGAAAAAGCACGAAACGAAAAAGGTGCAATGTCTGCTAAAAACTTAATGTACGTACTGAGCGAAAAGAATGAAAAATATAATATTACAGAATCAATTGAAATAGCTATCGCAAACAATGTTAAAGAGTACTTAAATCCTCCAATAAAGAACCTTGGTTACAAAGGTATATTAAAAACCAGCGTTGAAATAAAAAAATGGTTTAAAAATAGTAAAAGCATAAAATATGAGTTTGCAACAACTGCAATGCTCATGGAAAGAGCGGGTACAGGTGGTGCGTTGTTCAGAAATATGTACCGAGATTTCTTGAAAGAGAGTTACGAGATTACAGGTAATGCATCATATCAAAAAGCCTATTTAGAATTTGTTACTATCGCACAATTATGGACAGAGGTTTCAGGGTTGTTTGATAAAGCATCTCAAACAGAGGAAGTAGCACATATTAATAAAGCCTCTGATATTTTGGTAAAACTTTCAGAAATAGAATACTCTGCAATGAGTTTATTACGACCATGAAAACCAAAAAAATCCAACAAGCGCATTAAAAATAGATCCACTAAAGTTGGCATCTTCATAGTTCATTGCTGTGCTATAGTTCTGCTTTCAAAAGAGTATTTCGCTAACATTCCGTGGATCGCTTTATGCGAGCGTTAGCTGAATAAGGAAATGTCTGTGCTTACCATTAGAAAATTTCAAAAGGGTGATGAATCAAATTTAAGAGAAATCTTTTTCAATACAATCCGAAAAGTGAATATTAAAGACTATTCGGAACTACAAGTTAAAGCTTGGGCACCAGAAGATTATGATCAATCTGAATGGTATAAACGTATTAGCTCTATTAATCCTTTTGTTGCTATTTTAGATAGCGAAATTGTAGGCTATGCCGATATTCAAGATGATGGTTATATCGACCATTTTTTCTGCCATTGGAATCATCAAGGTAAAGGTATTGGTAAAGCCTTAATGCAAGAGCTAATAGTCGCAGGGCAAAAAAATGGTAATGCTCGTATTTATTCACATGCAAGCATTACCGCAAAACCATTCTTTGAGCATTTTGGTTTTCAAATGCTAAAATCTCAGCAAGTGAACATTCGTGATCAAGTGCTTACTAATTATGTAATGGAAAAATTTATTTAAATTAACAAGTGGGGGCAGAGTAAATGCCAGTAAGTTAAGCTATAAATAATTGCTTTCATAGATAGCTCAAAATGATGACAAATAAATCCAGTGGGACAGTGCCTTCAATCTATTTGTAAGCTGCCCATGTGAAATGGGCAGCCGTTTTAGTCATATCCTCTATCATCATTTCTGTGGGTCTAACCAGAATATTTTAGGTGTAAATGATCCAATATCTACACTAGTGGTTGCTGTTTGCGAGGTGGCTTTACCTGGGTGTGATTCAATATTCACAACGGGTGCAGCGAGTGATGTCTTAATATCAACAACCTGGGAGCAATGTGCTGTATCAACACAGTTCGGGTCTCTAAAGAACAGTTCAGGTGTTGCTAGAATGTGTCCTTCAGGGAGTTCTTTTGATATGTCATTGGAATTATCGCCATCAAAATCAAGAACCCCGCCACCTGTGAGCAGGTTAAATGCATAGAATTTGGATTCATGGGTGTTGGTGGCAGAGCAGGAAAGGTTTCCAGATAGACCATCAGCTCCGGGCTTAAAGGTGGTAAAGAGTACCTTGTTTAGTATGACTACAGGAGAGGATAGAGCTTTCTCTCCAGAGCTTGGTAAATCGTAGTACCAGCCAAGCTTTCCATTTGTATTACTGGTAATGGATGCACCTGACAGGCTACTTTGGGCAACTAGATTACTTTGAGTAATGGTGGCTGGCGCTCTTGTGGGGGTGGCATAAATATTTCTGTCCAGAAGTACATAGAAGCGATCTGAAATATCTGTATTTAATGGCTGTGAGTGGTAACCACTGCCGATGGTAACGACGAGCGTTGGAGTACCCATTCTATTAAAGAGTGAAACCTCTGGCTCATGGAAAAACTTTCTTGTATCCAGTGCTGAGTTAGCTACATCTTCCCCTAGGGATGCGAACTTGCGTGTTGTTGGATGTAAAATATGGGCGTCAGTGGTGCTGGTAAACAGGTCTGTTCTCCAAATATTGCCGCCAACATCTGCATAATAAAGGCGATCCATTGAGCCATCCTGGTTCATATCCAAAACCCTTATATCTCCGGGTATGCTGTAATTCATGTCAGTGATATTGGATATGGATTGTATGATACTTCCTGTTTCTGCATCCAGAATAAAAATGCCTCTTCCGCTCGTATCTACTGTTCTTAATACGGGGGATTCCTCGTCTTCATTAGCGTTGTATCCTGCACCCACAACCATTGCCATTTTTTCTACCATTGTGCCTGATTGCTTGTATTTTATTTTGGCAAGGAGTGGCTTTGACCATGTTTGTCCTAGCTCTGAAAATCCTGTGCTGGAAGCATCTTTTTTCCAAAGAATTTTAGGATGGGATATATCAGTTACATTTAATGCATAGTAAGTATTTCCGCCTCTGCGAAGTCCAAAATAGATATAGACGAAGTCATTATCACTGGCGTTTATTGCGCCGTCATTATTCTCATCGTGGCGCCATACTTTAATACTGCCATCAACACCAAAAGGGTGGCTGTCGTTAGCATCATTTCTATACAGAGTATCTATATTTTGTAGTAGTGGCTGTGGCATAAAGGCAAATTTTTCTCTGCCGCTTTCTAGATTACTTGCACGGTGATCTGCACTAATGGCATGCAGGAAGCCTTCGTTGGTGCCGAAGAATACGTATCTTTTTGCTGGGTCGGCATCATCGTAGGATATAACGACAGGCTTACTATGGAGAATGTCTCCCATATGTTGTCTGGTTGCACAGTTTCCTGTGTCGGTAACAACAGCTGTGCCTGGATGTGTACATGCACTGTTGCCTGTTGTTGGGATATCGTAGCCTCTGATGTAATCTAAAAGTTCATTTTTATATGCTGTAGTAGGTGCAGCCAGATGGGCAAGTGTGATGGCTGTATTACTGGTTTTTAATTCATCAAGTGATGTTCCCCGTCTACCTTTATTACCTGAGTTGGCAGCAGCAGTAGTGCTGATATCAGTGTAGAGCTTGCGTCTAACGGGGCTAAGAAGTCCAACGGCTCCACCAGATAGTACAGGGTCGTCATTCTCTGTAGCAGCGGTTGACCAAAGGTCTTTGGCTGCTGGTTTGATACTGCCGTTATTATTAATGGCGGGAGCGTTATTTTGATCGACAACAATGCCATTACTAATGCGGAATTTCTTTAGATTTCCTTCCCAGACGGTTTTGCCCTCTACTTTTTTGATCACAGGTACAAAGACATCATTGTTATGTGAGATCTGTGTATCTGCATTAACACTAATAGCTGAGCCTGCAAGTGTAAGCGTGCCTTCTTGTGTTGCTGTGTCGATAAGATCATTAAAAGCTTGGCTAAGATCTCCAGCATTGGTGCCGGCTGAGAAATAGCTACCACCTCCACTTGAGGCAAGTGATGATAGATAGGATTCAGCAGGTGTGTTTGTTCCTACACCAAAGCCGATGGTGTAAGTGGTAACATGCTGGTCTCCATCTAGATCGGGTCTAAGGTCTGTGTTGGCAAGGTGATAAACCAGATCAGAGCCACATTCTCCGTGTGCCAGTTTATTGGCAGGAGTGGCACCAGAGACTGCTGCGCAAGTGTGATTTAAATAGTTTTCTATATTGCTTTTCTTTCTTTGCGCGCGATTACTTGTTTTATATTGTGGTGCACCATCTGAAAGTAGTGCCAGGATAGTATTGTCACATGCATTGGTGATGGGGGATATATAGTTTGCATTGCTTGTTAAATGCCAGTCATCCCTTCTAGGGCCAGTGCATTTATAGAATTGTCCGCACGAATAAACGGGTTGAGGTGGATAATAGGTTGGTGGGTCTTCTTTACATAGATAGTGTGGCTCATTAGCAGTGCCATCTGAGATACACTGAACACCACATGATCCATCATTAACAGTACATTCTTTTGATGGTGTGCTGTTATTGTAAGTATCAAGTGCAGCATTATAGGCATCTAGTGCTGCTTGAATTTCTTCTTCAGTTGGATCGGAACCTCTAGAACAACGACCGGTACATGTGCCATTTGCAACACAGCTAGATTTGCCGTGAACATAGGGAAGATGAGTAAAATCACTTGTATCAACCAATTCGCAGGCATCTGGGTGTGGAGGACAAGATTCAGGTGTAGCACAGTAAGATATCTCTCCATCTAGTGCTAAAGGATTTTTTGTATTGTAGATATGCCCTGTATAGCTTGAAGGGTGAGCGCCTCTAGCATGGTTAGCAGCTACTTTAATGGGTGTTTGACCTTTAAAATAACGCACTGTTTCCAAGAGTGATGCAGGAATAGGGGTGTAACCTCCCGTAGACCAGCTATTTACCATTTGCTGGATGTAGATTTTTGAAGTATCTGCCGAGCTAGCAGGATCATGCAGGTTGTCTGTAGATAGGTCAAACATGCCATAGTTAAGACCCGTGTTTAAGCTAGATGGAAGCAAGTTACTTTCTAACAAGGTTGTTGCATTGCTACCAAGGTTAGAAATGGGGTATGCAATGCCTCGCTCTTTGTAAGCATCTCCCGAGTAATAAGTCACACCAACCTCTATGGTTGGATCAATAGTATCAATAACACTTGTAAAGGTGTCTTTTAGTACTTGAAGACGAGTGCTTCCCCCAGCTGTAGAGGCATTCATACTAGAAGAATTATCCATTAAAAAGAGGATCTTTGGTGGAGGTGGCAACGTTGAGTTGGTGATGATAGAGGTATCATCAGCATGGCTGGTAACTGATGCTAGGGCTAGCAATATTAGGCTGAGAACTTTTTTTGATGTAAACATAGCTGTATTCTTTTATTGTTATTCGTATTAGGGGCTGAATTATTTATTGGGAACGATTTGAATAATTCCTATTTGATGAATATCCATTGCAGCACTACTCGCCACGGTAGATTTTCCATTTATGGAGAATACCTGACAGCTAACGCCTCCTGTTTCTCCACTCATTTCGGTACTCATAGCAACATTATCTAGTGAGGGGCAGCTACCTGAGCTGATTAGCTCTACTGTTGCTTCTGTTGTTACATTGCCCATGGTTACGGCAGGGAATGTCTTTTCTGTATGACCTGCTGCATTGACTGTGCCATTGCTTGTGGTTTCTACCAGATTGTATTTATAACTATTTTTAGCAAGGGCAGATTCTGCACCTTGATAAGCTGTCTGTAACAGCATGTCATTATGTGCAATTCTGGTTTTAAGTGCAGATGTGCGGCTTCCGCTAACGGCTAGTAGAGTGAGTACAACTAGCCCGACCAATGCCCAGATAAGGCTGACGCCACGTTGCTGATGTGTGGTTTTTAAATATTGTCTATTCATTTTTATTATTATCGTCTGAATGATTATAAGTGGCTATTTGGCAGCCTGATTAATGTTGTAAATACAGCACGTTGATAGCGATCTGCTGTAAAATCAAATTTCTTGTCTAGCAATACATAGCTTTGAGCTTCAGCTGTATCTCTTACTTTTTTTAGGGTTCTTACCAATACTGCAACTTGTACGCTTATAACTCTGTTCCAGGCTGATTCACTGGAGACCATTGATGCATTCATGTAGTTATCAACCTGACCGTCCATGTCTTTATCGACACCATAGTTGATTTGCATTTTCTCAACCCCTTTAACCAAAGTGACAGTAGCTGCTTGCAATGATCCTGTGCACCTTAATAAGGGGATGCCATTGGCATCGGTTGCAATATCAAAGGAACTATAAATCTTTGCAGTATTAAAGTTTGCTGTGGTGCTAAAACTACAGTTGGTAGGTAATGCTGCTCCTGTGCAGTCTTCGTTTATCTTGGCATCTCCCATATAAACAATTCCAATGGTATCGGAGTTTGTAGTTGCACCATCTGTGACGGTTTTTATAGTAGAGGCATTGGCGATATTCGTATGTGTAGCAGAACCAGCAGCATTAGCAACGCCAGTGCCGTTACAAGTAGCAGGTGTAGGTGCTGTGGTTATAAAGTAGCTGCCAATGGGGAGCATGTTTGCTGTTCGGTAGCCAGCATGTTGAATGGTATTAGTGAGTTCATAAAGGGCATTTCTACCTGAATCTTCAAGGCGTAGATACTGCTGCTGAGTGTTATAGCTTTTCTTGTTACCAGTGTAGATGGCAAAAATTGAGCCAAGCAAGAATAGCCCGATTAACATGGCGACCATTAATTCGACCAGGCTATAGCCGCTGTGCTTCTTTTTATTATTCATTGTATAGAGCCTACGATGGTTAATGTTCTCTGTGACGTGCTACCGTTTTGGTTACGTACTCCCCATGAGATACCAATGTTGACATCTTTTGTAGAGCAATCGACGCCTAGTGAGCCATCTGCTGCAATACATGAAACGGTCATTGAGGCTGCTGGAAGTTCATTCTTCACACCTCCACTGGTTGTTGAGCCAACGGTATTACCACAGATGGCCTGGTAAACTTCACTACGTGAAAGTTCGATAGCCGTGCAGGCAGTTGTATTCATAGCTATGGATGTACAAGATGGAGTGGGAGCTGTGCCGCATGAATATGTGTTATTAACAAGATAACTGCTAATACCTTTTGGGTTGTCTCTGATCTTGTTCATTAATGATGTGGCAATCTGGTGTGCCTGTGTGTCTAGTAATGCATTGTGACTATTTTTTAAACTTGTTAGTTGTAACCCTGTGATGCTGAGTAGACCCACTGCGAGTATGACCATTGTGATTAGAACTTCAATTAATGAAAAGCCCTGATTCTGTTGATGGTTTTTTATTATTGTCATGATTATTGTTTGCCCGGGTTGTTAACTTTAGTTGAAGTAGGTGCTTCCACTTCTTGTTACATCCATGGTTTTATACGTTGTTGAGTTAGCGCTAATACTAAGTGTCCCAACACCTGCATTTACTCTTCCGGAAATGCCAAATTTAATATTAGAGGTTGTATTGTTGCTATTAGTTATTGATAGGTTGCCTTTATAAGCATTGGTGATTTTCAACAGAGTTTCGGCGGTGTTTGGAGT
This sequence comes from Lepetodrilus fucensis, assembly GCA_032361325.1. NCBI lineage: Eukaryota > Metazoa > Mollusca > Gastropoda > Lepetellida > Lepetodrilidae > Lepetodrilus > Lepetodrilus fucensis. Next base: position 7,546 of record JAUTBV010007129.1, on the reverse strand, counting down.
AGTGCTATCGTTATCTGCATCGCAAGTGTCAAAAATGCCGTTATTGTTACAGTCTAGAAAAACCAGCCAGCCATTTGCGTAGTCTGCATTAGTGCCTAATGGCTCACAGGCTTGTGATGCATCGGAGTTTCTGGCGCAAAGCGTCACATTTGTGCGGCGTGTTACTGCCTCAATTCTGGCATAACCCACAGTAGAAATAATTTCATCGCTAATAGTTGTCAGGCGATTTCTTTCTACAAACGACTGAATATTAGGAACTGCTATTGCAAGTAGAGTAGCGGATACCACAATAGCGACCAGTAGCTCCACAAGGGTGAAGCCTGATGAAGGGTTGTTATAGGGTGCTGGTAGACGTAATGGTTTCATGGCAGTTCTTATAGTTATTATGATGATGCTGCTTTGCATGAGCAGGATGATTTATATTCAAACCACCCAATAATGGTAATATTTACATGAATATATGAGTTATACAAGTTCCACTGGTCTGATGGTATGTCCTTGTTCTTTTTTATAATGATTGCTTTGTGTGGGAAGGTTTTTGGGTCAGGATTAGGTTTTTCCATCCTAAATAATCTACTCAAATAATAGCCTGTTTTTTATGGGTTGCTATCCATCTAAGTTATTGATCATTTTATGGTTTTATGTATAACATTTCATCAAGATAGAACGGGGAGTGTTTCTCTTTGCTATGCTTAGGACTCAGGATCAAATAAGATGCAGAACTTAACTTGCCTTTTTGCTCCAGCTTGAATGCTCTCAGGTCGTTGCATAGAATGACTATGCGCCTCCTGAGAGCATCCAATCTGAAACAAAAATTCTGCGTCAAGATCCGCATATATTCAATCCTGAGTCCTTAGGACGCATTTATACTCTTCACGTTTAATAATCCCCAAATAGAGAGCATCGCTTTTGTGAAGAGCAAGGCGTGAATATATGAAATATTATTTAATTTCAAATGTTTACAATGTAGCTATTTGCAAATTAAGACGTATTGTTTTGGGGTGTATTTTGAACATGAAGAGTATACAAGGAGTGTGTATGTTAGGTGTTAAATGGATGAGTTCTCAGCTTATTTTTGTGATGTTGTGGGTAATAATAACGAGTCAGTCGGCAATGGCTGTTCCCAACCCTGGGCCTCGCTTAGGCGTTAATGTGGGTGGGCTACATAAGCTCCCTACTGCATTACCTTTTACAGATTTATTTAAAAATTCCAGAGGCTGGTTTACATCGTGTGAATACAACTGGCAGACAAAGCGGGCTATAGATCCTGGCTGCACACCCAAAAATTCTTTCAACACCCATGAGCAGGATAGGTTGAATCTAGATCGTAATGGTTACGTGAAATCATTGCCTAGGCGTGGCTCTGGTACTACTTTTACTAGCGTTATTAGTGGTCTCAATCTGGAAGAAGAATTTCCATTAGGGCGTTATGTTCTCCTTTATTCAGGGCTTGGAGATATAGAGGTTTTAGGTGGGCTGAATATTATAGATCAGAAGCAGGGGCGTATTGTATTTGATCTAATTTCCACTCGGTTGGGCATCAAAGTAAAGATTAATAGCACCCAGCCTGGCAACTACATTAGAGATATTCACCTTGTTGCTGCACACAACGAAAAGACCTTCCGCCAACGTCCATTCAACCCTGATTATATCGCCAGAATGCGCCCGTTTCAGGCGATTCGCTTTATGCCATGGACAAACCCTCGTGCAACAAAGCTGGTGAACTGGAATCAGCATCCAGAGCCTGGCTATATCAATTACACCTCTGATGGTGGTGTTCCTGTTGAAACCATGATTGACCTTGCCAATGCCGCCAACGCATCGCCTTGGTTAAACATGCCACATACAGCAAGTGATGAATTCATGCGTGAATATGCACGTATGGCGCGTCGACGGGTTACGGGCAATAAAAAGATTTATGTCGAGTTCTCCAATGAAATGTGGAATGTGATTTTTCCTGGCACTTCCTATGCCATTCGTGAGGCGATGAAGCTATGGCCAAATGCCTATGCGAAAAAGAACAGTTATGAGCGTCGTGTAAAGCTGGCTAATAATTGGTATGGCAAGCGTTCAGTGGAAATGTGTAATATCTGGAAACAGGTTTTTGGCAATCAGCGTAATCGTGTGATTTGTGTGATTGCTTCTCAGTCCAATGTTGACTGGGTAGGCAAAGAAGCACTGGATTGTCCTTTATGGAATGGTGGTCCTTGTGGCTCTCAAGTTGATGCTTATGCAGTTGGGCCATATTTTGGTGACTATATTGCCAAGCTTCCACATCGTGCGGAAGTCAATAACTGGGCGCATCGTCCTGATGGTATGAACCTGTTATTTAGAGAGATAGAGCAGGGTGGTGTACTTAGAAAAGGTCCAAAAGGTGGTGCTATTCAGCATTTTATCAATAGCAACATGAAGACCAGCCTCAAGCTTGCTGACGATTATGGTTTGCCATTGCTTGCGTATGAATCAGGGCAGCATCTAATTCGTTATGATCGTCCACACAAGATTACTGATCCTGCTTTGCTCGATTTCTTTATGCGCGCTAATCAAGATCCGCGTATGAAGCGTGCTTATCAGCGCTATTTACAAGCATGGGAGCAAAATGGTGGTAAAACACTGATGCATTTTTATGGCATTGGTAAGCCATCACACGAGGATTTTTTTGGAATGCTAGCTTCACCCAAGCAAACGCATTCTCCTAAATATGATGCCATGCTGCAATATATGGGAACACGCTATCCTGTGACTTATCGTCACCAGCCAGCATTATCAGCTCAGGCTTTGGCAGAGCGCCGTGGAGCAGTGCAGCAAGCGTTAAGAAAAGACCAGTTGAAGAGGCATCCTTCTGGGAGACCTATGTCTCAGAAGTGATCTTGGTTATAGAATAATATTCTCATTTCTGTATGATGCCTTGACCATATTTTGACCGTAGGGAAAGATCCTGCGGCAATAACCAAGGGGTCAAAAATAATAATGAAAATACTATTACAGATTATTCTTATTAATCTTATATCTACTGTGTCTGTTGCCTATGCAGCCAATCTCTATAATGTTGAAGTACAGCATTATCGAGACCCCTATCAGAAAGTCTATAGTTATGCTGGAAAGCTCTATTGGGATGCCAGAAAGCGTCAGTGGCACAAGAAAATTATTGTTTATAATAATGCACCTACACCATCACAAAATCATCCTGTTTGGAAATACGTTGCTGCATTAAAAGTTCCTAACCATGCGGGCACAAAAGGCAAAGATCTTTTTTATAAGCGCTTTTATGAAAAAAATAATTGCACAGAGACAACGCCCTTAACGCTGGGTCGTCCTTGGCATATTAATTTCGATAACAATAAGTCTGGTCATTATGACTTTGGAAATTTCAGAAAAGACTGGAATTGTCCTGAGTGGAAAATGGGGTTGAATCTAGTTGATATGGTAAAAGGCGGTGAAGCCTACCAAGGTAATTCAATGAGAATTCATTATCTTAGAGGTGTTTCAGGCTGCTATAACCCAAAGCGTTGCGTTAACTGGAAGCCAAAACTAGGTAAGAAATTTCAGCAGCTTTACTATGGCTATCGCTTTAAATTCTCCAGAGGCTTTACCTTTGTAAAAGGAGGGAAGCTACCAGGAATAGGCGGCGGCAAGGCAAATACCAATGGAAATATTCCCAATGGTGCTGATGGCTGGAGTGTGCGTATGATGTGGGATAAAGAGGGTAAACTGGTGCAATATGTTTATCACCCTGATCAGCCACGAAAATATGGTGATAGCCTTGCTTTTGATATGCAGCCGCTTGAGCTTGGAAAATGGCATACGATCCAGACACTGGTGCGGTTAAACCAGCCTGGCAAGTATAATGGTGCGATTAAAACATGGCTGGATGGTAAAGTTGTATTAAATAAGCAAGACATGCGTTTTAGGAATACCAATAAGCTAGAGATCGATCAGTTTCTATTTGCCTCTTTCTTTGGTGGCTCAGGACCACAATGGGCGCCCAGACGTGATCTTTATGCTTATATAGATGATATACGTATTTCACCCAGCCCCGTCTTTTATCAACGATAGAAAAACCTATGAAACTCCTCTGGTTAGCAATATTTATAAGTGTACTCATCTGGTCTGGTATAGCGCCTAAAGACTACCCAACATGGGTTCTGGAAGTTGCTCCAGCAGTGATAGGCTTAGTGCTAATGGCTTGGACTTATAAGAGCTTTCCGCTTACACCTTTATTGTATACATTGATTCTAATTCACTCCGTAATCTTGATGGTGGGTGGACACTACACCTATGCTGAAGTGCCTTTATTTGACTGGATTCGTGATGCTTTTGGCTGGAGTCGAAATAACTACGATAAGCTTGGGCATTTTGCTCAAGGTCTGGTTCCTGCCATTATTGCGCGCGAAATTCTGCTGAGAAAAGATATTATCAGTGCAGGAAAAGGCTGGCTAAATATTATCATTATTAGCTTTGTACTCGCATTTAGTGCTTTTTATGAATTGATAGAGTGGTGGGTGTCTCTTATATCGGGTGAGGCGGGTGATGCCTTTTTGGGTACTCAGGGCTATATCTGGGATACGCAATCAGATATGGGCTATGCTTTGCTTGGCGCTATTTGTGCGTTGCTATTTCTTTCTCATTACCATGATAGGCAGCTTGCCAGATTGCAGGGTCAAGATTAGTCATCCAGCTCATACATCGGCTCTCTAACAGGATCCATAAAGGTATGATTCTTCATCCAGCGCTGAATCAGGATATCCACATATTTTAGGTCTTCAGGGCCAGCAACCTTAATGCGCTGAGTACTTGCACGCTGTCTGATCATAGATGAAGGGGGCTGTGCGGAAACTAAAAGTGTTGCGCCGAGTAAGCCATTTAATTCATCAGCAATGCTGTCTAACTTATAAATAATCTCGTGATCTTTTGACGTGCCCAGAGAAAGTGTTTTGCACTCAATCACCAGCAGATGGTTGTTATGCACAACGAGAATATCCAGCTCATTTGTTACATTAGGGGCAGCATGCCAATTGATATTTACGCCACAGCCAATATCATCTGGCTTAAGATCACCAATGGTATTGTAAACATACTCTTCCAGCCAGAAGCCGCCGAGGTACTGAGCGCTTTCATAACTTGTAAATTCAATGGTTTGCAGCCTGTCCCAGATAATTAATCCCTGATGTTCAAATAGCTGAAGCCATGATTGAATCGTGGCATTGGGATGCATGGAAAAATTTTGTCTGGGTTGTTCTAATTCCTTTTTTTTATCATTTCTTGCCTGAGTTGATAATGCATTGATAACGCGTAGCATTCCTGCTATTTCAACAGCATGGGTTGCTAGGTTCTGAGTGAGCTTACGGCGTGATTCACAGCGCTCTAGCCACACGTTATTATCTGATGCGGCAGAGATATAGGTAACGCCATTAGCGGCAAGATATATGGGAATATTGAGCACGGATTCTAGTTTGATGGGCTTAACCAGTAACTCGGTGCTTGCAGGAAGATACTCAAGGTGACCACTGTTCATATTGGTATATTGAATCAGGTGTGCCTTGTTTCTCCATGCTTCAAGGAAAGTGATAGACATCAGCTTACCACCACCTGAAATATTCAGGATTAGCCCTTTATTTGGATGCTCTTGCTGTATTTCCTTGTAGATCTGATTGGCATACCTAAACATTTCTGGAAAGCTGGTGGCAGGGGCATTGCTACGAATCGTACAGCTGATGCCGAGTTGGTTGAGGATGTTGGCAAAGCGCCGAGGCAAGCCTGCTCTGGCAGTCTCCTGATTACTAATCAGAACTACGTGCTGGGGCCACTTCATCATAATGGGGATGAGGTTAGGAATGATCTGTTTGCTGACTAAGCAGATGTGTAGCATTTATACCCCGTATGATGAGCTTATTAATACTGTCCTTATTCTTAGAAATTTTTTGAAGCTTATGATGGGCATCTCTATTAATACATGGTTCGTTTTCCTGCGGCTATAATATATCTGTCTTCGCTATAAAAATAACCAGTAGCTACGGCTGTTGCTGACTTTTCTATCAAAAACAGGACAAATTCTATCTCACAGGAATTCCGACCAGAATTAATAGCTCCCCTAATGTAAGTCTGGTTAACAGGTGAAATGGTTCATGTTGTTTGAAGGCGAGCCTACAAGCAAAGGAGAGTTATTAGACTTTAGCTAGAACCCCATATTTATCTGATCTTTATTGATAACCCTGACTATACTTAAGGAAACCCTGATCAAGTCATGCAATTGAAAAATTTCACCCGACTTAATCAGTGCTTCCTTAAAGTATAGATTTTAGGAGAGTGTAGCATGCAAAAGATAACGATAGTAGGAGCAGGCAGGGTAGGTGAGGCAACGGCACAGATTCTGGCAGAGCGTAGTTTGTGCCATGTATTAGTCTTGCTGGATGTTAAGGAGGGTGTTGCAGAAGGTGCTGCTCTGGATATTCAAGAAACAGCTCCCCTGTTTGGCTTTGACACACGAGTAATTGGTGGTACGGATGCCAGTGCCATGATTGATTCGGATCTGGTTGTGGTAACGGCTGGAATTCCCCGAAAACCCGGTATGTCACGGTCAGATGTGATGACAACGAACCTAAAGATTACCGATGTTATTATGGATGATGTTTTACGTTATGCACCTGATTGTAAGGTGTTACTGGTTTCTAACCCCGTTGATATTCTGACCTATTATGCTTGGAAGAAACTAAAGTGGGATCGTTCTCGTGTTATGGGGCAGGCGGGGGTTCTGGATTCTTCCAGAATGGCTGCTTTTGTTGCTCTTGAGACAGGCTATTCTGTTAAGAATATTAATGCGCTAGTGCTGGGTGGGCATGGTGATGCCATGGTTCCGATGACACGCTTTACTACAATATCTGGTATTCCTATTGAGCATTTTCTGGAACAGGAAACAATAGACCGCATTGTTGAGCGATCACGTTATGGAGGGGCTGAAATTCTTGCGCTGAAACAAACCAGCAGTGCTTATGGTGCGCCAGCTGCCGCCATTGCAGAAATGGTTGAAGCGATATTGCGGAATCGTCACCAAGTATTGCCAACGGTGACTATTCTGGATGGCGAGTATGCTGAGTCAGATATAGCAATGGGTGTTCCTTGTGTGCTGGGGAGTGAAGGAGTTGAACGGGTAATTGAGCTACCTTTGACCAAGCCTGAAAGAAAAATGTTTGATGAGACAATTGAAAACATAAGAAATGATTTGAAACAGTTGTAATTTAACAAAATTAACACTATCTTAAGGAAATACTGATTAAGTCGGGTGAAATTTTTCAATTGTCAGAATTGTTCAGTTTTTGTATAAAAATCGAATGAATAGTGAACTATTTGTGAGATTTTTAGGCGAAAAATGGGCAATTCTGGCTTTGAAAAAGTCACTCATGACTTGATCAGGTTTTCCTTAAGGAATCTCTGATCAAGTCTCAATCGTTTTTTTGAAGTTAAAATCTGCTCTATTTTTGCTATAAAATATCGCAATATTTAGTGCTTTGCTTGCAAATGACTTAAAAGCGTATGCAGAATGACTATT